>JAJPUD010000341.1:599335-688940 GCA_023553655.1 Myrmecobius fasciatus | reverse complement strand
CAGTTTCTAGCCACTACAAAAAGGGCTGCCACAAATATTCTTGCACATGTGGGTCCCTTTCCTTCCTTTAAAATCTCTTTGGGATATAAGTCCAATAGAAACACTGCTGGGTCAAAGGGTATGCACAGTTTGATAACTTTTTGAGCATAGTTCCAAATTGTTCTCCAGGATGGTTGGATCCGTTCACAGTTCCACCAATAACGTATATACTTTTTTCTTAGCGATACATGGTACCTACACAAAAATTGACCATGTATTAGGGCAGAAACACCTTACAATCAAATTCATTAAGGCAGAAATAGTAAATGGATTTTTTTCAGATCGTGATGCAAAAAAGAAAAATTACCATTCATTAAAAGGCCAGGGGAAAACAGACCAAAAATTAATTGTAAACTAAATAATCTAATTCTAAAGAATGAGTGGGTCAAACAACAAATTATAGAAAAAATCGATAATTTCATCCAAGAGAATGACAATAATGAGACACCATAACCAAAATTTATGGGATGCACCCAAAGTAATTCTTAGAGTAAATTTTATTTTACTACATTGCTTATATTAATAAACTAGAGAAAGAGAAGATTAGTGAACAGGTCATTAAAAAAAACCTAGAAAAAGAACACATTAAAAACCCCAATTAAATACCAAATTAGAAATTCTGAAAATCAAAGGAGAGATTAATAAAATTGAAAGTAAGAAAATTGTTGATCTAATAAACAAAATAAAGAGTTGGTTTTTATAATAAAAAAAGATAAACCTTGGGTTATTTTGATTAGAAAAAGGAAAGAAGAAAACAAAATTACCAGTATCAAAAATGAAAAGGTTGAACTTGCCCCAATGAAGAAATTAAAGCAATAATTAAGAGCTATTTTCCCCAAGTGTATGCCACTGATGTAAACTGTGTCCCCCTTGATTTTTGGTGGGGGGTGGATTGGGTTAGATAAACTCTAAAATCTCAATCTCTCCTGGCCTTTGGGAGGAGCCCTATCCTCCCTATTCTTAGGGAGGAAACTCCCATAGGATCTCCACCTACAGTTCAATTGGAGATCTTGGTCTGGGGCATAATCACCACCCTTTATTGAATTGAAAATTATCCCTTAATCTCCCTAGTCTCAAACTACAGAAGACTAATAAAAGAATGACCTTGTACCCTATACCTTTGCTAAAAATCCTAAGAGGATTTGGCCAACTGAGTTATTTTCTCAGGTGTAATAAACCCATTTTTGCCACAAACCTCACCTATATTCAGAATTGTGAATTCTTTCACAAAGAACTTGGCCCAATCAGGGGATCTCTCAATCCTCAATACCATTAAATATGATAATCTAAAGGAAATGGATTAATATTTGCAAAAATATAGTTTGCCCAGATTAACAGATGAAGAAATATATTACTTAAATATTCCCATTCTAGAAAAAGAGATTGAATAAGCCATAATGACTTTCTTAAGGCAAAAAATCTCCAGGGCCAGATGGATTTACAAGTGAATTATACCAAACATTTAAAGAACAATTAATTCCAATGCTATGCAAACTATTTGGAAAAATAGGGAAAGAAGAAGTCCTACAAAATTCCTTTTGTGACACAAATATAGTGCTGATATCTAAACCAAGTAGGGTCAAAACAGAAAGAAAATTAGAGACCAATTTCACTAATGAATATTGATGCAAACATCTTATATAAAAATATTAGAAAAGAGAATACAGCAAGTTATCACCAGGATAATATACCATGGCCAAGTATGATTTATACCAGGAATACAAGGCTGGCTCAATATTAGGAAAATTATTAGCATAATTGAGTATATCAATAACTAAACTAACAGAAATCATATGATTATCTCAATCAGATGAAGAAAAAGTATTTGACAAAATCCAACACTCATTGATATTAAAAAAACAACTATAGAGTATAGAAATAGTTTTTCTTAAAATGATCAGTAGCATCTATCTAAAACCATCATTAAGTATATGTAATGGGGATAAACTAGAAGCATTCCATATAAGATTGGAGTGAAACAGGTTGTGCACTATCACCATTACTATTCAGTATTGTATTAGAAAATTGGAATATAGTATGGCAGAAATTAGGCATTGATCAATACCTAACACTCTATATCAAGATAAGGTTGAAATGGGTTCATGATTTAACATAAAGAGTGATACTGTAAACAAATTAGAGGAACAAAAGGTAATCTACCTCTCAGATTGATGGAGAAAAAATGAATTTATGGTCAAAGAACTGGAGTACAGTATGAAATGCAAAATGGATAATTTTGATTATATTAAATTAATTTTTTTTTGGTATACAAACAAAACCAATGCAGACAAGATTAGAAGAGCGGCAGAAAACTGGGAAAAAATCTTTACACCCAAGAGTTCTGGGAAAGACCTTATTTTTAAAGAACTCAAATTTATAAAAATACAAATTATTCTCCAATTGATAAATGATCAAAGAATATGAATAGACAAATATCAGATAAAGAAGTTAAAACCATTTCTAGTCATATGAAAAAATGCTCTAAATCACTATTGATTAGAGAAATGCAAATTAAGACAACTCTGAGGTACCACTTCACAACTCAGATTGTCTAACATTACAGGAAAAGATGTTGATAATTATTGGAGGGGATATGGGAAAACTGTGACACTAATACATTGTTGGTGAAGTTGTGACTGATCCAACCATTGCAAAGAACAATTTGGAACTATGTCCAAAGAGTTATCAAAACATGCATGCCCTTTGATCCAATAGTGTTTCTACTGGGCTCATATCTCTTTGAACTATGAACTTCAAAGAGATCTTAAAAGGAGGGAAAGGGACACACGTGTGCAAAAATGTTTGTGGCAGCCCTTTTTGTGGGAAACTGAGTGGATGCCCATCAGTTGGGGAATGACTGAATAAGTTATGATAATGAATGTTAAGAGATATTATTGTTCTTTAAGAAAGGATCAGCAGGCTAATATCACAAAGGCCTAGAAAGTCTTATATGAACTGATGTTAAATGAAGTGAGTAAAACCAAGAGAATACTTTACACAGCAACAAGAAGATAATGTAATGATCAGTTCTGATGGACATGGCTCTTTTCAATAATGAGGTGATTCAGGTCAACTCCATAAATTTGTCATGGAGAGAGCCATCTACATCCAGAGAGAGGACTTTGGGGACTGACCATGGAGCACAACATAATTTTTTCATCTTTTTTGTTGTTTGTTTGCTTTTTGTTTTCTTTCTCATTTTTTTTTTCCTTTTTGATTTGATTTTTCTTGTGCAGCATGACAAATGTGGAAATACATATAGAATTGTACACTTTTAACATATATGGGATTACTTGGTGTCTAGGGAAGGGAGGGAGAAAATTTGGAATACAAGGTTTTGCAAGGTGAATGTTGAAAACTCTTTGCATGTATTTTGAAAATAAAAAGCTATTATTTTTTTTAAAAAAGATAAAAATCTTAAATAAAATAGTAGCAAAGAGATTACAACAACTTACCTCCCGCATGATGCACTATGGCAAAGTTGGATTTATACCAGAAATGTAGGGCTGGTTCAGTATCAGGAAAGTATAATCATACATCAATAACCAAACTAACAGAAATCATATAATTATCTCAATTATTGAAGAAAAAGTATTTGACAGAATACAACATTCATTCCTATTAAAACACTATAGAAAATTGGAATGAATGGAGTTTTCTTTCAAATGATAATTAACATCTATCTAAACCCATCAGCATGCATTGTATATAACAGTGATAAACTACAAGCACTCCCAATAAGATCAGGGTGAAACAAGGTTGCCCATCATCACTACTACTATGCAAGATTGTACTAGAAATATTAGCTTTAGCAATAAGAGAAAAAGTGTAATCCAGAAATGTTATTTTATTTTTTTAAATTAAAAACAAATAATTTTTTATTAAAGCCTTTTATTTTCAAACATATGTATGGATCATTTTTCAACATTAACCTTTGCAAAACCTTTTGTTCCAATTCCCTCCCTCTCCTTATCCCTCTCTTAGATGGCGAGTAATCCAATATATGTTAAATATGGTAAAAATATATGTTAAATCCAATATATGCATACATATTTATACATTTATCTTGCTGCACAAGAAAAATCAAATCAAAAAAGAAAAAATGAGAAAGAACATAAAATGTAAGCAAACAAAAAAAAAAAGAATGAAAATGCTATGTTGTGATGCACACTCGGTTTTCACAGTTTTCTCTCAGTCTTCATCACAAGATCATTAGAACTGGTCTGAATCATCTCACTGTTGAGGAGAGCCACATCCATTAGAACTGATTATCGTATAATCTTGTTCTTGCTATGTATAACATTCTCTTGATTTTACTCACTTCACTTAGCATCAGTTCATGCAAGTCTCTTCAGGCTTCTCTGAAATCATCCTGCTGATTGTTTCTTACAGAACAATAATATTCCATAACATTCATATACCATAACTTATTCAGCCATTCTCCAACTGATGGGCATCCACTCAGTTTCCAATTTCTTGTCACTACAAAAAGGGCTGCCACAAATATTTTTGCACATATGGGTTCCTTTCCCTCCTTTAAGATCTCTTTGGGATATAAGTCCAGTAGAAACACTGCTGGATCAAAGGGTATGCACAGTCCAATAATATTATTTTCAAGAAATTTATTAGAAATATAAATATTCACAAAGAGTTAAAATTAGGAGTTGTAGCAAACTTTATTAATCTTTGAATTCAGAAAAGTAGAATAGCAATCATATTAGAACCATGGCTTTTTTTCTTAAAGTGTCTTTTTTGGAAAGGTGTGCAAAAAATTAATAAAAGCTATTGAATAGGTCAAATTGAAGCAGACGAGAAACAGGAGGAAAGTCTTTTACCAACTGATAGAAAGAAAAGAGATGAAGCATGATGTAAGCAGATAAAAGCAGGAGAGAAAAAGGAACTAATAAAATCCCAAGGGAAAAGGGGTAACAAATGAAAGGAGGGAATCAGGAGAAGAGAGCCAATAGGAACAAAGTCACCTTAAAAATAAAGTAACTGAAGGAACATAGCACTGAATTTACAGGAGAAAGGGGTGGTTGAGGGGGGAAACGTGACTTGAAAAAAAATCTAATATTAGCGAGAAATAGAAGAAAATATGAATCTAATTCTTATATTTTAAATGTGAATGGATTCAGCAATCCAGTAAAATGGAAAAAATAATTGGATAATAAAAATAAAACTTTGGAATATGTTGCTTACAAGAAATATATTTCAAAAAATTAAAACATTATATAAAGTAAAACTGAGCAGATAGAGAAACTATGTATCTATGTATCATGTGAATCAAAAAAATGCAGGAATTGCCATCATGCTATTTAACAAAGTAAGAACAAACATCGAAAAAGAGGAATAAACAAGAAAACTATATTTTGCTGAAGGAATCATAGACAGAAAACTAATGTCAGTAATAAGTTTATATGCTTCAAAAGATATCAATAAAAACTTATTTTGTAAAAAAAAAGATGAAAAACCAGATTGTAACAAATATGAAAAAGAATTCACAAAAGTTGATTGTGTAAAGGAAAATATCAGAAACTGCTTTGCCCAATGCTAACAGAATATATGTTAACAGAATTTACATCTTAGATGAAATAGATTAACATTTATAAAAATTCCTGATGCCTAGATTGATAGAAAAGAAATGGATTATTTTACCTTATGTCAGAAATTTTATAAAAATCTATTAAGTTGTAGGGCCAAATGGTTTTACAAACTTTCAAAAAACAATTGATTCCAATATTATATAAATTGTTTGCAAAAATAGAAAAAGATAAGCTTCTGTCAAACTTCTGTGATACCAATATTTCCTTGATATCTAAACCAGGAAGAGATGAAGCAAAGAAAAAGAAGACTTTAAACCAATATCTCTATTGGAATATAAGTTAAGTATTAAAAAAATTTTTATAGTATGACCAGGTTGGATTTATATAAGGAATACAAGAGATTATATTAATAACAGAAGCAATATAAGCCACATGATCATGAGAATGGATGCTAGAAAATATTTTGATAAAATGTAACTTTTTTTGTTTGTTTAAAGAACAAAGAAATTGAAACTGATTGCAAATCTTGCTTCCATTCCTTCCAATTTTACATTGGCTTTGGATTATGGAACAAATACATACAGTTAATCCTCAACTTTTTCGGGGACACTAGTTCTAGGAAACTATGTAAAAGTAAACATGTGAATGTTAATATATTAAACCTACAGAAAATACAGGGTTAGTTTCTTATGATCACCAAAAACTATAATCTTATGTAAAGGATTGCTAAAAATATGTTTTTCTTCATATAATTCTTTATAAGAAAACATTAATTATAATAATCTGCACTTTTTCTAATATGGTAACAATGCTTTGTGTGTACTTTGAATAAGTACCTGGTCCAGGTCAGGGGTGCTTTGTCAGACCTGGCATAGTGGTTCTCTCAAGGGTCAGGATCCTTGGGAGCCTGTACCATGGTCAGGAGGGGGAGTTTATGAGAGGTGGGGGTGACTTCCATCTCATTTACCACTAAACTCAACTGCTTTTCTTTCCTCCCTCCCCCAGTTCCCTCATGATGTACTTTTGACATTACTTTAGCACTTTTTGAAACTGATTCACAAACACTTTTACAAGTATTTTCTTCCTTTGTGTAGATATAATGAAAGTTGATTTGTTAACATCAAATCTGTGGCAGACAGTGACTACAAATATTTGTTGGCAGCAGACATTCCAGCATGAAGTTCATCTAACAGCTTTATTTTATCACTAAGCCACATCCCTAATTTTCCATGTTTAGGCTAGAACCCAAAAGACTTGCACTGTGCTTCAGAGGCAAAATTGCAACACAAACTTTGAATTTTAAAGGCAAACAATAAAAATATGCAGTGAATGCTTGGGGAATTCTTTACAATAGTAGGGTGAACAAGATAAGTGAGTTTCTTCATAAACTTGAGAGCATTGCAGCTCTAATTTTTTTCTTTACTGTACATAGTTGGGAATGTGTATGATTGCTAATACAAAAGTGAAAATGAGGTTAATAATCAAATCAGATGAATGCTTGACATTGTGAAAATCACTCTAATATTGAGGATTAATTCTGTGTATATTTTTTAAAAATGCATTTATATATTTGAATTTAATAATTAGGAGAAATGGAAAATTATATAGATTCAAAATGAAGGGCTTGGAAAAAAATCTTTTATGTGTTGAGTCTCAAAAAGGATTTATCATCATAATTTCAGATGTGACAACAGGATATAACAAGTAAAAGAGAAAAATAGGGTGAGTATATTTTGATTAAAAGTATGATAGTAAACTAAATATTTTTAATAATAAATGTACATCTTCTGAAGGAAATAACAAGTTCTTGAAGGAAAAATAAAAACTAACAAATCCAACAGAAAGATAAACTAGAAGAAAAATATAGACTTAAAAATGTCAGAAAAACTAGATTTTATTGACCTATGGAGATTTTTGAATAGTCATGTAAGAATATGAATATTTATCATGTTTCCAGGAGAGTTATCCAGAAATTGATCTTGCTGTAAGACATAAAGAACTCATAAATGATGAATGAATAAATCAGCATTTATTAAGCACTTAATACATACAAAGCACTATGATAAATGCTCAGGACACAAAGTAGAAGAGTGAGCCGTTCTTTACTTTCAGGAAGCTCTTGTTGTAATAGGGTTAGAATTAGGGTTACATATATATAACAGGGTTTAGCTATAGGGTGAATTAATTGGTTGTTTTTCTTTATTCTTAAAGAGGACCAAAATGGCATAATTACGAAGGGGTCAAGGTGCGTTGTATCTAACTGACTGATCAGAGCAGTATGAGCTCAAAAGGTTCTGTCACAGGTCAGGGGTAAATAGTCTATGTGAACATTTGGAGTAAAAATGTTTCTAAATTTATGTATCTCATATTTCTTTTGAGTTACTGTTTGTTCATAAAGCACAACACTTTCTTTGATGTGTGCATGCTGTGCTTGGTGGTCCTGTGCCAGCATCTCCTATATCTCCCACTTGATTCCAAGGTTTTTCAGAGAGACCTGGAGAGTGTGCTTGTATTTCTCCTTTTTATCTCCATGTGAGCACATGCCTTATGTGAGTTCTCTGTAAACTAGTCTTTTAGGCAAAGGTATGTTTGGCATTCTAACAACACGACCAGCCCATCACAGTTGTGCTCTCTGCAGTAGAGTTAGAATGCTTGTTGGTTCAGCTTGAGAAAGGTCTGGTGTCTATCTTTTCAGGTGATCTTCAGAATCTTCCTAAGACAATTCAAATGGAAGCAATTCATTTTCCTGGCATAATTCTGGTATACTGTCCAGATTTCATAGCCCTATGATAAAGAGGTCAGCACAGCAGCTCGGTAGACCTTTGGTATGGTAGAGTCTAATACTTTTCTCCCACACTTAACTTTGGAGCCTCCATTAGATCTGGCAATATGTATGTTAATCTCATCATTAATGTATACATCCCTTGAAAGTATACTGCCATGGTGAACTTATGTACGGCTTCATTTGCTATAACCAGTGCTTCCATGGATGGATGGTTTAGTGCTGGCTTGTGGAGAACCTATGTTTTCTTTGTGTTAATTGGTAGAACAAAATTAGCAGCAGAGAATAAATCCCATAATTTTGTTTTATCTCTGCTTCAGAGATATTAAGTGCAAAATCATCTGCAAATAGAAACTCACATGAACTCTCTCTACTTTAGTCTTGGCTTTTGTAGTCTTTTCAAATTAAATAAATTTAGATCATCAGAGCAGTACCTGACTTGGAAATTATTTTCATTCTTGTTGAAGGTGTCTGACAACATTGTTAAAAATATTTTGCTAAGTACTTTAATATAATTAACATGTAGTAGATTTCCTGCCATCTAGGGGAGGGGAGAGGACTAGGGGGAAAATTTGTAACAGAAAGCTTTGTAAGGGTCAATGTTGAAGAACTACCCATACATATGTTAAGCAAATAAAAAGCTTTAATAAAAAAAGAAAAAAAATTTGCTAAAAAGCATGGGAGCAAGCCCATAGCCTTGTAACCCATGCATTTATGCCATCATGAAACTGGCATACAAAACTGATGAACTCTAGGCAATCAAATTTTCCCATAATTTTCTATAAGCTCTCATGTCTGTAAGTATCAAAGGCTTTCATTTATTCTATGAACGTTGTATATAGAACTTATTTGCAAACACCCTATCAACCACCCTTTTGCTCTTTCTGAAGCCATGCTGTCTCTCAGATAAATGACCATCATTCAGATAAAAAATCAGACTATTAATGAAGGCCCTGGCAAGAATCTTTCCAGCAATGACTAAGGGAGGGACTCCCTTTTTCTCTGTGGATTGTCATAGGATAACCTTTTTTGTTTACTTTTATTGAGTTATTGGACAGTGGAGGCATCCTTGAACTCCTGGGGGAAAACCTCCTTTTGTTTTATAACCCAGAAAATTTCAATCAGCTTTTATATGAGCAATGGACTCCCTGACTTGTAAATCTCAGCTGAAAGAGAATTAGCACCAGGTGTTTTGCCAAAAGAGAGGAATTTAATGGCATTTTGAACCTCTTCTTCGATTGGAAGTTCAGCTAAACAGGGATTGACTTAATGCTAGAATTACTGACCATATACCTCAGGTTGATTGATGATAGTCTGTTAACACTTGGAAGTGTTCAGCCCATCTCTCTAGTTTTGTGTACTTATCATTAATGTGGCTCCACCAACACTGAATATTTAAGATGTACCATAGATTTTCGGCCCGTAAATTGCCTTCAAGGGATCAGAAAAGCACTTTGTTTTGTTTCTATCAGCATAAAAATGAATTTCACCTGCCTTCTTATTGAGCCAAGAATCTTGCATCTCTAAGATTTCTTTGCACCTTATTTTTGATAGATTTAGATGCTACCTTTTTGGAGATGAGTGAACTATTTTGCTGGTAATCCCTGTAGAATGCTCATTTTTCATTTAGCAATTTCTAAATTTCCTCATTTTCATAAAACCATTTTTTCCCAGCCCCTTTCCCTTTTTATTAAAGCTTTTTATTTTCAAAGCATATGCATAGATAATTTTCAACATCAACCCTTGCAAAACATTGTGTTCCAAGTTTTCCCCCCTCCTTTTATCCTACCTTCCACTAGACAGCAAATAATCCAATATATGTTAAACGTGCAATTTTTCTATGCATATTTCCACAATTAACATACTGCACAAGAAAAATCAGATCAAAGGGAAAAAAATGAGAAAAAACAAAATACAAGCAAACAACCACAAAAGAGTGAAAATACTATGTTGTGGTCCATACTCAGTTCCCACAGTCCTCTCTCTGGGTGCAGATGGCTCTCTTCTTCACAAGACCATTGGAACTGGTCTGAATTACCTTGATATTAAAAAAAAAGTCATGCCCATCAAAACTGATCATAGTATAATCTTGTTGTTGCCATGCACGATGATCTATTCACTTCACTTAGCATCAGTTCTTGTAAGCCTCTCCAGACCTCTCTGAAAGCATCCTGTCTAGCCCTTTTCTCACACCAGGAGGTGAGTTGACTGATCTTTTAAAAAAGGCTGCTCAGATATCCAAGAGGCTGCCAAATTGCACCACTGCTTCAGGCCAGGGAGAAGATGACCCTATGGACTGTGCTCAGGGATGTAACTGCAAGTCTCAACTGCTGCTTTGTCACTTGCCTGTTGCCACAGGACTTTGAGATAGGTAAAAAAATGGTAAAGTTGTATGGTTGATGTTTTTCGACTCATGCATAAATTTAAGTGAGGCAGAGTTGCAAGAAGTCTTTCCCTCACTCTTTTTTCCAAAGTCATCAAAGTCCAATAGCAATCAAGACAACTGGCAATGGCTCAAGATGCAGTGTATGATCTTGGTGTCTGATGTTTAACCAAGCTCTAAACACTACACAGCCTTTACGTTAGCTGCCTTTGTAGCCATTGGAACAATTTGTACTCATCCACTCATTCTGCCAGGGGAAGTCTTGATGTGCTTGGTATAGATATCCTGCCTAACTCACTGACAAATTCGAGAACCTTTGGTTACCTTCAACCTTAATTAGTCTGTCTGACAAAACAGTTTTCTGGGGTGTGACTGCTGCACATGTTAGGATTTCCTGGAAACAAAGGTAAGAATTGGGTGATTTAGGTGTCCACTGAAAGTGGAAAGCAGCCCTGAAAAGGACTTGGCAGTTCTCATAGTCAAGGTACTGGTCTTCTCTGGATACCCATACCCTCTGGTTCTTAGGATACTTAGCAATGGTAGATGGTTATTTATTTTGCTATAGGGTAAATGTGAGGTTGATATACACATACATCTCCTTTAGTGTCTTTTTGAATGATAAAATCTTATCCATTCCTTTTTTAAAAATTGTTTTATTTTTTTCAATGAACAGAAATTCACCTTGTCTTTTATCTCTCCCCTCCCCCAATTAAAAAAGAACAAAATCCTCATAACAAATATGTAAAATTAAGCAAAACAAATTACAATATTGGCTATGTTTAAAAAAATATATTTCAGTTTCTACCCTAAGGCTGTTACTTCTCTATCAGGTGGTGGGGTAGTATGTTTCATCACGAGCCCTCTGTAATCATGTTCAATCATTGCATTGATCAGAGTTCTTAGTATTTCAGAGTTGTTTATCTTTACAGTCTTGTACTATATATATTATTCTCTTGGTTTGCTTCACTCTGCAAGAGTTTCTGACTCTCCCAGTTGTTTTTGAAACTGTTCCCATCATCATTTCTAGTATCCCATTGCATTCTTATACTATGATTTGTAATCCATTCTCTAATTAGTGAACACTCCTTGAATTTCTAGTTCCTTGCCACCACAAAAAAGTTGATAGAAATATTATTATATTGAGTCTTTTTTTTCTTTCTGTGTTCTCTTTGGGGCCTAGTTGCAGTATAATTAAATCAAAGGATATGTTTAGTATCTTTTGGAGCATAGTTCCCAATTGATTTCTAGAACTGCTGGACAAATAATGTCGAACTAGTATTGCTTTTAGCTCTAGGAAATTACTAACCATTCAAGTATTTATATCTATTATGTAGTGTATATTATATTAACTGGGATTTAAAAAAAATAAGGTAGTCTCTCAAGAAGCTGACAATATATTGGAGCAGACATGTACATATACAAATATAAAATGTTTACAAGGTAAAATTTTAGGAGGAGTACACTAGTAACTAGGAAGATTTAAAGAGGCTTTATGTGGAAGGGAGCCTTGAACTTATTCTCAAAGGTATTTTCATACCAAAAAAGTATGGTTTTTAAATGACAGAAATGAGAAGGGGAATATATTCCAGGGATAGGAGACAGGATTGAATATGAGGATCATTAAGAAGCCCAGCCATGGGAAAGGGAACAATTTATAAGGCTGAAAAGGTAAATTAGGGCTATTTGTGAAGAACTTTAAATGTAAAGTATAATTTTGTGCTTGATCCTTCTGTGCAGTGCTTATAATTTAACTTGGACAAATGACCTATATTTGATCAAGGAGCCCTTGTAGTTTAACTTGGATATGTTACTTAGTTCAGTAGAGATCAGCTTGCTGTCACTAGGCTTCTTTCCACTTTTATTTTACATTCTCTCACTTTGTAATTTCATTAGCTCCCATGGGTTTAATTATCTCTGTGCAGCTGACTTCCAGAATGATATAGGCAGCCCCTACTTTCTTCTGAGTTCCACAGTCCCCTCAATGACAACTATCTATTGCACATTTCAAGTTGAATATCCCATAAACATCTCAAATTCAACATGTTTAAAACACAAGTCATTTTCTTTCCCTCTTCCCCAAACCAAGCCCTCTTCTGAACTTTCTTATTTCCTTTAAAGGAACGTTAAATTTAGATATGTCTTGACATTATTTCCCAATTTTTATTTTCCCTGACTTCATATATCTAATTAATTGCAAAAATTTGAGAGGCAAAATGATGTACTGGAAAGGGCTCTGAGCCAATGTTCACATACTACCTTCAATGCCTATTCTCTGTATAATCCTGGGCAAAAAAAAAAAAATTAATCTCATTTTCCTCATCTGCAAAATAAGGAGGCCTTGGACTGAATGACCTTTGAGATCCCTTCCAACTCTACAGTTGTAATTTTTGCATTCAGAGCCATCTCCAGTCATCCTGAGCTGGACCCAGTTGGCTCTGGAGGGGAAAGTGAGACAGCTTTCCCTCACTTAAATCCAATCTAATACAAATCATGGCATCACCTCCCTGATGTCATGATCTTCTTCAAGAATGAATGATAAACAGCAATTCATTTTTCAGTATCTCTCCTCACTTCCTTCTCCCTGTTCACTTGACACTACCTTGGTCCAGGCCCTTATCATATTTCACCTTCATTAAATTCGCGCCTCTTAATTATTCTTCCTACATCAGGTCTCTCCTCACTCTAATACATCCTCTCCATAGCTGACAAAGTGATTTTTCTTAAGTACACATCTGATTCTGTCCCTTTTCTATTCAATGAATTCTACTAGCTTCATATTATTTTGGACTCCTCTGTTTTCTTTGTGACCTAGTTCTAACCTACCTTTCCAGCTACTGTGTATATTTCTTCTCTTCCTGCAATATATTATTTCATCAAATTGACTTTCTCATTCTCCCTAATATGGAATATTTCATCTTTCAACTTCATGGCTTTTTGTTGTACCCTATGCCTAGAATAAATTCTCCCTCCCATCCCTGTTTTGTAGAATTCACAATTCCTATAAGACTTAGCTCAAGCACCATTTTCTATATGACCCTTTTCCTTTTTCCCAATTGTTAGTACCTTCCCTCTAAATTACCATTTTATATTTTTTGTTTATTCTGTATATTCTTATATATGCAGTAGGTGGTTAATTAACAAGACAAGCTAAATTGCCAGTGAGTTGAGGAAGGAGAAAACTACTTCAGTCCTGTAGAGGTGACTTTCTTTCAGCTCTCATTTCCCTGGGGAAGGGCAAAGAAAAACCTTCCATTCAAACCCTGACCACCAAGAATGACAGCTGTCAATTTGAAAATGAAAGTAAATTAATTCATGCATCACTCCCTCACAACCTGCCACTCTCAGCAGCTTAAAACTGAAATTTATGAGTATTTGAATCCTGAATTAATATACCAGACTTCTAGGATATATTAACATTCTCCCCCTCTGTTTTTACAGCTTCAAACCCACAAATGAGCTTTCTTGGATCAAATCTTTTATTTTTTGAGAGCTAAAAAATGTTTTCTTCCTTCCTTTTCTAAAAGCTATAAATAATATATAGGTGTAGTTCTTCTGGCCAACAGAGTTTTATAGTAGGCAAATAAAATCCAAATTGAAAGCAATTGATAAGAATTAAAAGCTAAAGTTCCTCACCAAGTGGAAGAACCCCTCACTTCACAAATGGCTTTGCTAGGAAGCAGAAGTCATCTGATTTCCCACTGCATCCCACTCATCCTCTAGTCTATTTTCCTGTGAACTTGTTTCACTGTCTTACTAATGTAGATTTCTGATGCTATCACTCTGGATCCCATTGTAATACCACAGAGTCAATTTAGATTTTCTTATTTTTAAAAAAGTTTCAAAAATTTTATTGATGTTTTTTCACGTTATACACATTGCACAGTTCTTATAGCTTTCAAAGTAATTTGTTTTTACTGTTTTACCATTGCATAAATTGTCCTCATTCTTCTCATTTATCAGTTTATAAAATTCTTCAAAATTGTTCATTTTAATATGTGTAGTATTTATTATTTGAGTTGTATTTATTTCACTTTGTATCTACCAGTTAATATATCTCTTAAATCTATTTTCATATTTCTTGGTTCATAGCAATACTCCATTATATTCATACACCACAGTTTATACAGCCATTTCTTAATTGATGTGTATTGCATTCTTTGCCAACCAAAAAGAGCTGCTTTAAATATTTTTTGTACATAAGGAACCTTTTCCTCTTTCCTTGATTCTCTTGGTATAGTGCTAGCAGTGGTATTGAGAGGTAAAAGGATATGGCTGTACTCATTCACAGGTTTACCTACTTTGCATCAATTAAAAAAAAAAACTCCAAATGGGTCACATCATAAACAAACTACAGATACACGGGAAAAAGTACCTATCAGGCCTATGGATAGGATAAAATAACCAAGCAAGGAATAGAGAGGATTATTGTGAATAAATTTTGATTATATAAAAATTTGAATGTTTGCACAAATTTAATAAAGCTAAGACTAAAAGGGAAACAACTAGGGAAAATATTTATAGCAAATTTCTCTGATAAGGATCTTATTTCCAAGATGTATAAGGAACAGATTCAAATTTATAAGAGAGTCATTTCCCAGTTGACATATGGTCTAAGAACAAAGAATTCCCAGGAAATAAACCCAGGTCATCAATAGTGACATGAAAAAGTGCTCTAAGTGCATTAGAGAAATTAAACAAGTGCAAATTAAAGAATACTTCATGCTCATGGATTGGTAAAGATGAGCAAAAAACATTATTGATAAATGTTGTGGGGGAAAAGCCTAGATTTCTGTTATGTTGTAGCTTGTTTCTTATCATACCACTTCCTGTCATGTTAGCTATCAAGTCCCTTCTGACTTGACCCTTGAGTCTTCTTGATTGGGAAATAAAAATTATCTCCCCTCCAAATTTTCCCCTGCCCCCAAAAATGAGCTTTCAATTTAGGTACATAACAAGCTCTCCTAATAGGACATAAGCTCTGAAAATTAGAATGAACCAAACAGTAGCCTATGAGATTTATATTAAAAAATTTTTTTAATTTTATTTTTTTTATTTGCAAAACATATGTATGGGTAATTCTTCAACATTAACCCTTACAAAGCTTTCTGTTTTTCCCCCCTATTCCCCACCCCTCCTCTAGATGGCAGGTTATCCACTACATGTTAATATATTAAAATTAAAGACTGAAAAAAATAGAAGAAAATAGCCTTAAGGTATCATATCAAAAACAACTAATCTAGAAAAGAGATTGAAGAGAAAAAATTGATTGAACTATTTCAATGCCATGACAAAAAAAGAGCCTGGACATTGTATTTCAAGATAGCTTAGAACTTTCTAGGTCTTTAGAACCAGAGAACAAAGTGGAGAGTGATTCCAGATGCATCTACACAAGAACACTCTTAAATTTAAACTCTCAGGAGCATTATAACCAAAATCTAGAGCTTTCAGATAAAAAAAAACAAAAAAAAAACTGCAAAGAGCCACAAAGAAAGAATTCAAGTACAGAGGAGCCAGTCAATCTATTAATGTAGAGAGTTTGAGATACAGTACTCCAGATGGCAAAGGATATAGGCTTATAGCCAAAAATAATTTACCCACCAAAACTGAGTACAATCTTCCCTGGGGGGGGGGGAATTAATTTTTAATGAAATAGAAGACTTTTAAGCATTTCTGATGAAAAGACTAGAGCTGTGTAGAAACTTTGGAAATCAAACACAAGACTTAAGAGAAAATAGAAAAAAGTAATGAAATTAACAATCATTAAGAGACTAAACAGAGAAACTGCTTACATTAAAATATAAGATGGTATAGGTATTCCCTTTTATAATCCTATAATCAGGGGGTTATAGAGGTAATTTAATTAGATGAAGCCTAGAAGTGGTTCTCTTATGTCTTGATGACCTTAAGAGAATAATAGAAAGAGAGAGAAAGAAGACTACATTGGGAGTGTGGGAAGAGGGAAAGGAAATTTAGGAAAACGTATCTTACGTAACAAGGAGGAGGAGATGAAGGAGAGTGGTTAATGCTGAAATTCAACTCTACTCTCATCTGAACTTGTTAAAGAAGAGAAGAACACACATACACACATACACATGCTCTCCTACACACATATACATGCTCTTTATGAAGTGTCAAATAATAGGAATCTGAGCAAATACTCATCAATTGGGGAATGGCTGAGCGAGCTGTGGCATGTAAATTACTCTGGTGTTGTAAGAAATGATGAAGAAGAATGTTTAGAGAAATCTGGAAAAACTTAATGAACTGATGAATAGTAAAGTAAGTAGAAATAGAACCAGGACAGTTTATACAATAACAATATGATAAAGACAACCTTGAAAAAATTAGAAATCTGATTAATCTAATGATGAATTACAATTTCAGAGGTTTAATGATGATATATACTACCCACCTCCTGATTTAGAGATGAAAGATTAAGTATAGAATGAGACACATACACACACATATATATATATTTTAGACATAACCAGTGTGAAAAGTTAGTTTTGCTTGACTATACGTGTTTGCAACAAGCAGAAAAAATCTTAGTGGGGGTATGGGAGGAAGAGGAGAACCTATGATATTGCTTTGACCATGAAATGGCCAAATATCCTGTTCAGGGATACACACAGTAATTGTAAAGTCTACATTAGGTAAAGAATTTACAACAAGAATAAGACTGACATACATTAATCTGGATAATTTAACATAATTATGGTAGAAGATGATTTTGATAAAAATATAGATGTACTATTTTGGATTATGATAAATTAGTTGATGAATTGGGAAACTGAATGAAAGAAGGTGAAGTTATTTTTGATTACCATGACTACCCAGAATGATGGTTTCATACAGTTTTTGTGCTCCAAACAGATAATTCCTTATTATATAAATAGGACTTGAAAGTATGGAATGCAGCGTAAAGAATCTGTAGAACAACATTTAATGTGAAAATTTTCCAAATTCTTTATAAAGAAGTGATGGCATTTTAAAGGATTGAAATAGTACACCAATTGCCTGCTAATGTACTAGAAGAACTAGAGAGTAATTTAGATCCGATAATGAAATGGATCCTAGAGTAGATCAAAGATAATAATTGAACCTCGAGGGGAAAGCACTTACTTTCAAGGCTTTCCATATAATAGCTTGCAGATTGTCTTGATTTTTCTCTTCCTGTGCAATAAAAATTAAGTCAATATGCATCAAATTTTGCTATTAGAATTTGTATTGTAGAAGAAGGTTAAAGAGATAGAAGATTGTTATAACTTAGTTTCTGCCCCCCCCACCTCTATCAGAACACTGAAAACCCCCAAATAAAATGCATACATTTTTGAAAACAAAATTTAATAAATAATCAGCATTCTTATTTGCTTTGGTTGATTGGAAAAAGACAGATAAATTTGAAAAAAATGAAGGAGGAGGAAATCACAGTGGAGTTTATTCTTCACTATCTTGTATGTTATTGTAGAGACATCAGTGGAACAAGAAAATCTAAATTTTTTTAATATTGTTTGACTTACATCTTTTCCCCTCTCCCTAATCATAACAACACTAACAGATTTATCTTCCATTTATGGTTTTCTTAGACTAATATTTGAGATGGTTTGCATTTTCAAAACTTACCCTGGCTGAAAGTGGTAATAAATTGATAACTAAGGAATATCAGACCAGTATAGTAGATTAAAAATGTGTCACAGTTATAGAATGGATATTTGGGGACAGGGGGAATGAATTTTTGTTTTTGATATTGAAAACTGGAAGGAAAAATAAAGGCCAATAGAATTTTAAATGCCACCTTATATATTTGCCTGACTTGGAGTATATACATAAAACCCATGATGGAATCTTTTTAAAAAAAAGTAAACAAAAGCTATTTTATTATCATGTATGAAAATATCCTGCTGTTAATTATTTATAATTTTTGATAATTATTATTCTCCAGCCTTGATTTGCTTTTGTAAATTTTCTTCTAAAAAATATCTTCAGGTTGTTAGATCAATCCTCTCTAGAGAATCTCTGGAAAAACATAGACAAAAAGGACACAAGATGAAAATGAATCAACAAATATTCATTAACCATTTATTATGTGTCAGGTATTATGCAAAATGCAAAGGGAAAGAATGCAAAAAAGCAAATATACAAAACCAGTCTTGCTCAAGCAGCTTATCTTATAAATGAAAGTAAATCAGCATAGGTCAATATGAGACACAAATAAGCATACATTCATACAAAATACAGATAGAAAGTAATCTCAGAGAGCAAGGTTCAAGTGACTCAGAAAAAAGCTTCCAGTAGTATATGAGGATATGATCTGAGTCTTGAAGGAAGCCAAAAATCCCAGGAAGTAGAAATGAGGGAGAATATTTCAGAGATGGGAGACAGAAAAGGTACAGATATTTAGTGTTTTGAGAATACCAGTAGAGTACTTTTGGTGTCCATTTGTGATCTATGAAATCAGTTCTAAATCCCTTACATTTGCCCCACATGATGGACCCTCACCTCCTCAATTCAGTGTTATCCCTTAGATAATTTTTTTCAGTTAATGAGTATTTATTGTGTTCCCTCCTACCTCCCCACATTGAAAAAGAAGACCTTTATAATAAATATGCTGTCAAGCAAAATAAATTCTCACATTGACCATACCTTCAAATGTATGTCTTATTCTCTATCTTCAGTCTAGCACCTGTCAGGAACTGGATAGCATCCTTCATCAGTTCTCTGAAATCATAGTTGATCATTTTATTATCAAGATTCTTGAGCCTTTCAAAAACTTTGTCTTTACAATATTTTTATTGCATGCATTGTTCTTCTGGGTCTGCTTACTTTATTCTGCATCAATTCATATAAATCTTTGCAGGTTTCTCTGAAATCATCTCTTTCTTCATTTTTTATGGCATGGTAGTATTCCATTACCTTTGTATACCATAATTTGTTCAACATTTTGCAATTGATGGGCACCCCCTTATTTCTAGTATCCATGCTACTTTCTGATAAAGACCCCTCCCCACAGCCATGCTTTCTTGTCCTCTACCCCTTTTTTGCAAATCAATAGTCAAGTAAAATAAAATACATCAATAACCTCTGAAAATGCATATATTATTCCATAATTATTATATGGAATTATATTATTTTTCAAATGTAATTTCTTCCCTCTCCCCACTTTTTTTACATAGTCCAATTCTGGGCCCAAATCATTATCCATCTTTAATTATTGATCCCAATACATATATGCACACACATGAATGTATATGTACATATACACACATCACACATGCATGCACACAATATACATACATGCATGAGCACATGTGCATGCACATGTACATTAATTTGATAGATTAGAAACCTAGTAATATGGAACCTGGATTTTAGTTTTTCTTGTATGGATTCTTAGGTTAAATTCTTTTGAATAGTCATGGATCACATTGAAAAAGCCCTGTAATTTTCTAAATTTTGATGCTATCATTACATCAAGAAGACAAATATAATTACAATTATAGTAACAAAATCACTAAGTTCTTTAGCTTAACCATCAATAGCTAATAATTGGTTCTAATATTTTGCTTTCCTAACTTGAAAATATGCAAAAACATTGCTTTTTCTTTGTCACAAAAAAGGGTTCAGTCTAGAGTGATGATAAAGAACTTTTTGTTTTCTCAGAAATGATTGTGATTATAGACAAAAGATAGCAATAGCTCTTTTTTAAAAAATGAAATAAATAAAAATATCAGTTTGATATGGGTTTTGGTGAGGCACTTACATTTTTGGCTTAATGCTCCTAAGATACCTCTGTTAAGGAATCTCATTCAGCATTAAAAACCTCCCATTTTCATAAAATTTAAAGGTAAGTACCATAAATTTAAATAGAACTCCAAGCAAAATTTTAAGAGGTTCTTTCTCATGCAAAATTTTAAGACATCTGTCATTTTTTGGGGATCCAGTTTCTTCAGGAAGTTCACAGAGATCTTACTGAAAAACATGTTGATTCACAGGAAGGTGAGAAGGGAGGCTTAAATATAAGAATTGTGTCTTTGTCCCCAAAAGTTCTGCAAATATGTATGCCATCATAATGTTTTATCCAGTCATACTCAGGTTCAAAAACTGGCTCAAAATATTACCTATCTCTGTATTCTTCATTCCCCTCCCCTTTAAATAAGATTGTTGTTTTAAGTTCCTTGACAGGTAAGGCCTCTGCTCCTGTTTCTTTTTCTTACCTTTTTTTCTTTAAAAAAATTATTCTTTCCTTTCACTATTACCACTACTACTACCAGCACTATAATCACCAATTAAAACTAAATTAAATAAAACCCTTAATATAAATTTGCATAGTCCTACAAAATCATTTCCTACATTGGCCAAGTCCAAATATGCATCCTTTATTCTTGATTTTAAGTCTGTCACCTTTCTGGCAGGAGATAAATGTCATAGTTTATCTTTGGTCCTCTAGACTCATGTTTATTATTTTCAAAGTGGGTTTTCTCTACTATATTGTCACTATATAAATTGTTCTAGTCCTACTTATTTTATTATGTACCAAATCATAGAAGTCTTTGCAGTTTTCACAGAAACTGGCCATTTTGCCATCTTATGGCATCTCATTTCATTTATATACCCTGATTTACTTAGCCATTCTCCAATACAGTTTTTGAAAAGAGTTGATATAAATATTAGTGTACATATGGGCCCCTTTCCTCTTTGCTCTATAATGGTATGGTTAGGTCAGTTTAGTAACTTTTTTTTTTTTGCTTTTTGCTGAGGCAATTAGGGTTAAGTGACTTGCCCAGCGTCACACAGCTAGGATGTGTCTGAGATCAAATTTGAACTCAGGTCTTCCTGGCTTCAGGGCTGGCTCTATCTATTGCGCCACCTAGCTGCCCCAATTTAGTAACTTTTTGAGTCTAGTTCCAAGTTGCTTTCCACAATGGCCAGATCAGTTCACAGCTATATTAACAAAGCATTTGTCCATCTTTTTATAGCTTTTCGATCCCTTTTCACAATGTTCTCCCTTCCTCAAACAACAACTCAAACCAGAATTTATATTAGCTACTTTTACTGATATAGGACTATCAGCTACTGATGACTCTCATTACTCACTAATCCTTGCAT
Organism: Myrmecobius fasciatus; assembly: GCA_023553655.1. NCBI lineage: Eukaryota > Metazoa > Chordata > Mammalia > Dasyuromorphia > Myrmecobiidae > Myrmecobius > Myrmecobius fasciatus. Next base: position 667,087 of record JAJPUD010000341.1, on the reverse strand, counting down.
CATTTAGAAATAGAAACTAGGTAGAAATTGTGCTGGTTTAAACATAATTGTACTCTAGATCCTACTAAAAATTGATAAAGGCATATTCACATGACTTCTCTATAATCATAAGATATAACAGGAAGTGGCAAAAATTTATATAATTTTTTCTTTATTTTTTGACCCAAATAGCATATATTATTTTCTGTTTTAGATGGGGAGGGCATCAAATCCTTTAATCCTAAATCTCTCAATGACTTTGGGAGAAGCAGGGTGATTTTGGGTTCCTTTGTGCTTCCACCATTTACTAGTTATAATTGAAATATTCATATTTCATAGATTCATAGATCTGTGGGCCCATGATCCTTAGATGAAAAGGACCTCAGTGTCCTTCTAATCCCCTCACTTTACAGCTGAAAAAACTGAGACCTAGGGAGCTAAAGTGACTTGTTTTAAGGTTACACAGGTGATAAATGTTTGTGGGCTTTGAATCCAGTGCCACTAATTCTAGAGCCAGCGCTCTCTGCACTGACCTGTGCTGCCTCTCATACAGTGGAATTTAAATGTCATTACTATTCTGTGAATCAATCTCTATAAAGTAATTTTTTTTAAGTAGGCAGTCAGGATTAAGTAACTTGTCTAAAGTCACATAGCTAGTTAGTGTCTGAATCTGGATTTGAAATCAGGTTCTCCTGACTTCAGGTCCAATGCTCTATCCACCGTACTATTTTGCTGCCCCTAAAGTAATCTTTTTGTATTTTGATTTGTATGTTGTTGTTGTTCAATTGTTTTTCAGTCATGTTTGACTCTTTGTGACCCCATTTGGTGTTTTATTGGCAAAGATACTAGAGTAGTTTGCAATTTTCTTCTGCAATTCATTTGACAGATGAAAAAAACTTGGGCAAATAGGGTCAAGTGACTTGACCAGGGCATACAGCAAGTTAAGTGTCTGAGGCTAGATTTGAACCTTGGTCTTTCTGAATCCAGGTCCAGCACTCTGTTCACAGTGCTACCTAGCTCCTATTATTTAGATTTTCATTTAGTTTAAGAATACTTTATAGTTACAGTGTTATAGTTTATATGTATCAGTAGACTCTAAAATATTTACTTCATTTTGTTGTAATTTTGAATAGAATTTCCTTTTCTAGTCTTCTTGGTTTTGTAATTGACATGCAGAAATTCTAATGCTTTATTTTATATTTTATTTATTTATATTTTCTATCTTGCCAACAAAATTTGCTGTTTTAATTTATTTTTATTTGATTCTTAGATTCTTTGGCTTCCTTCAAGTCTCAGTTAAAGTCCCACCTTCTGGCAAGAAGCATTTCTTAGTCCTCCTGAATCTTAGTGCCTTTCCTCAGAGATAATCTGTCTTGTTCATTTCTCCTTTGTCCATGGCTGTCGTCATATTGTCTCCTATGTTAGATATGATGTATGGAAGCATAAAGTAAGTGCATAATAAATATTTAATGATTTGATCTGAAGTTTTCTAGGTAGAAAATCATATAATGTTCAAAGAATAACAGTTTTGTTTTCTCTTTGCCTATGCTTATTCCTAATTTTATTTTCTTATCTTCTGACTATACTTTGCATTTGTAACACTGTTATTTAATGTAGGTAATAATAGACATTCTTGTTTTATTCTTGATCTTATTGGGAAAAATTCTAGTCTTTCTCCATTGGCTCTTGGATACAGAGATACTGCTTATCTTGTTAAGGAGAAGTCCATTTGGTCTTAGACATTTCAATATTTATTTATTTTAAAAGGAAACCAGTATTAGATTTTGGCAAAAAAAATTTTTTTCATCTCTGTTGATATATTGATATAATCCTGAAATTTTTATTATTTTTATTACTACTATGGTCTATTATGTTTATAGTTTTCCTAGCATTGAGCCAACACTGCATAAATTCAATTCAGTTTTTAAAAAATTGATGTTTTCATACTTTTTTGGTAAAATTTTATTTAACATCTCTATGCTGTCCATCCATTAGTTACAGTGCTCTGTAGTTTTGATTTTCTGCTTTCTCTCTCCTTTATTTAGTACATGCTTCCACACATCATGATAAGCATTGAGGCTGTAAAGTTAAAAAACAGCCCCTGCTCTCAAGAAGTTCACATTCTAATGAGGGAGACAATATGCATATAGCCATGGACAAAGGAGAGATCAGGCCCATGTTTCTATTATTTGGGGAAAATACCTTCTATATATTTTAGGTATTTTTATAAATATAAATCCATTTCTTCAAATTATGCATTGTTTTAGCATTATCATCCAAACAGTTATGACTCTAAAAGACTTGAGTAGTAACTTATTACAAGTGAAAGCAGTCATGCTTTCTGGGTTCTGTTGTGTACAGAATACAAAGGGGACCAATAATGTAGGCAAAATCTTGAGTATTTGAGGGTAATTGCAGAAATTGCGGAGGTGTCATAGAAGGATGAGAAAGGCAATCTCCTTCTAAATGGGAATGGCATGGAAGGGGGAGAAGGAAAGGTAGGAAAGGGGGAGTGAGAGGTAGGTAATAAGAGGGCTTGCGAACTGTCAGACCATGTGGGGAGGATATTCTCTTTATTTGAAAATGGTCCCAGCTGCACTAACAGTTTATTGGTCTGGATTAGATTGGTTGGGACAAGGTTTGTGGCTAACTTGGCTTCTGGGGCACACTGAGAGTTTAATAGAGTTCAGTTGCAAAAGATTACCATAATGTTAGTTTGGGGGAGCCTCATCTCTGAAAAATAAGGTCATTAAGAAAACAATTTTGGGGGTCCTTCATAGGATATTTTAGAGGAAAATAATTTCTGATACTTTATTTTACTTTATCTTCATTTTCTTGAATTCTCTGTTTTTTATTTTTAAAAATCCTGTTTGGCTGTGCATACCCTTTGACTCAGCAGTGTTTCTATTGGGCTTATATTCCAAAGAGATCTTAAAAGAAGGAAAGGGCCCCACATGTGCAAAAATGTTTGTGTCTGCCCTTTTTGTAGTGGCAAGAAACTAGAAACTGAATGGATGTCCTTCAATTGGAGAATGGCTGAATAAATTATGGTATGTGAATGTTATGGAATATTATTGTTCTATAAGAAATGACCAGCAGGACAATTTCAGAGAGGCCTGGAGAGACTTGCATGGACTGATGCTGAGGGAAATGAGCAGAACCAGGAGATCATTATACACGGCAACAACAATACTAGATGATGATCAATTCTGATGGACATGCTCTCTTCAACAATGAAATGTTTCAAACCAGTTCCAATTGTTCAGTGAAGAAAGCCATATACACCCAGAGAGAGGGAGATGAAATGTAGACCACAACATAACATTTTCATGCTCTATATTGATAATTGCTTGCATTGGGTTTCCTTTATCAGATATTTTTTGTTCATGTAAATACGATTATTCTAGCACAGCAAGATAAGTATGGAAACATGTATACATATATTCAACTTGTCAAATATGTTAATATAATTAACATGTAGTGGACTTCCTGCCATCTAGGGAAGGGGAGGGGAGTAGGGGGAATATTTGTAACGGAAAGCTTTGTAATAGTCAATGTTCAAGAACTACCCATACATATGTTATGCAAATAAAAAGCTTTAATTAAAAAAAAAAGAAAATATCAAATCCACCATCAAAGCAAAAAAAAAAAAAAATCCTGTTTGGTCTTCTTCCTTCTTTTTAAAATCAGCCTTATTGTTTTGCAATTTTTATTAACTTTTTTTAAACAAAACTCTTAGTTTTATTTAGAAATTATAAATTTAAATAATTTAGAAATTTACATAAAATTTTCGTTTGGATTATCTCTTTTTTTGATCTTTAGAATCTCTGAGTTTATCTAGTTCCCCCCCATACCTCAAAATTGCATATCCTCTTCATTGCTCTCTACTTTCTTTTGTTGATAAAAATGCTTAGATATATAAAAAATTTTCCTAAGTATTATTTTGACTGTCCTTGGAAATTTTTCTTTTTTTCTTATTGTTGTTATTTTCTTAATGAAAATTTTTTTAAAAGAAACTTTAATTGTTTTTATGATTTTTTTAAACCCACCATTGCTTTAGGATGAAATAATTTAATCTCCATTTAATTTTCATTCTTCTTTTATTGAATATAATTTTATACATTATAGTTATTAAATTATATTTTAATATTTCTGTTTTCAGTATTTTTATGTGATGTTTTATGACCCACTAGGCATTATAAGACTTTTTGTTAAGTTGCCATGTCTAAGAAACATATGTAATTATTGTTTTTATTCCCATTCAGTAACCACCAGAACTCTATCTCTAACTTTTAAGAAAGTTTAATCAGGTCCTTAATATCTATCTTATATTTATTCTTTTATTAGACTTGTCTAGGTCTGAAAGATATATTAAGATCCCTAAATAGCATAGCTTGTCTATTTCTCTCAGTTTGATGAACCATTCCTTTAAGTATTTAAATTCTATGGAATTTGGTATACATGTGTTAAATATTTATGTTGCTTTATTATTTGTAGTACCAGTAAGCTTAATGTAATTACTTACTTTTCTTTTTATAATGTACATTTGAAATCATGATTGCTACCCTTATTTTTTTGAGTTTACTTGAGGCAAAGTAATTTTTTTCTCTATCCCTTTATTTTAACTTAGTGAACTTTTAAATTTCACATTAGTCTTGTGTGTGTGGACATGCATACATGCAATTTATTCTTGAATTCTTTTAAATATCTTCTTTTTCTTTTTCTTTTCTTTCTTTCTTTTTTTTTTTTTTTTTTTTTTTTTTTTTTTTTTTTTTTTTTTTGCTGAGGCAATTGGGGTTAAATGATTTGCCCAGGGTCACACAGCTAGGAAGTGTTACATGTCTGGGACAGATTTGAACTCAGGTCTTCCTGACTTCAAGGTTGGTGCTCTATCCACTGTGCCATCTAGCTGACCCTCTTTTTAACATCTTCTAAAAGTCTTTTCTATTTTATGGGTGAGTTTGCATTCCATTCTCATTCTTGGTTATATTGTTAATAGCCTATTTGCCTTCCTCCATCCATTCTTCTTTTTCCTTTTTTTTTCCCTCCTTGCCCTATTCTTTTCTTTTAAAGCTTTTTATTTTCAAAACATATGCATGGATAATTTTCCAACATTAACCCTTGCAAAACCTTGTATTCCAAATCCCCTCTTTCCTCTTTCCCCTCCCCTAGATGGCAAGTAATCCAATACATGTTAAACATTGTGAAAATATATGTTAAATCCAATATATGCATACATATTTATACAATTATATTGCTGCACAAGAAAAATCAAATCAAAAAGGAAAAAAAATGAGGAAGAACATAAAATGCAAGCAAACAAGAACAAAATGAGTGAAAATGCTATATTGTGAACCACACTTAATTTCCACAGTTCTCTCTCTTGGGCATAGACGGCTCTCTTCATCGCAAGATCATTGGAACTGGTCTGAATCATCTTATTGTTGAAGAGAGTCATATTTATCATAATTGATCTTTGTATAATATTCTTGTTGCCATGTATAATGATCTCCTGGTTCTGCACATTTCACTTCAGCCCTCTCTAAAATCATCCTGCTGATCATTTCTTACAGAACAATACTATTCCATAACATTCATACCATAACTTATTCAGCCATTCTCCAACTGATGGGTATCCACTCATTTCTAGTTTCTTGCCACTACAAAAAGGGCTGCCACAGACATTTTTCCACATGTGGGTCCCTTTTTCTCCTTTAAGATCTCTTTGAGCTAAGTCCAGTAGAAACAGTGCTGGATTAAAGGGTATGCACGGTTTAATAATCATTGCTGGCATTACTCTTTTTAAAGAAGGTAGTGAAAAAGGAATTTGTTTAGTACTAGATATTTATAACTTAAGGGATCTATTTCTATTTCATTTATTCTTTTTTTTTACACATTTTTAATGTTCTTTTTTTCTCTCCCTGAGTTTGGTCTCACCTGCATGAAAGGTATCTAGTGCTTATTTGATCTTATCTCATACTCTGGATCAGTGTAACTTATATGCTTCAATTTCTTTTGTCTTCCCTCTGTTTCTGTGTAGGCTGACAGTCTTTTGTGCTGTTTTGTATGGAATGGAGGAATTTGTAGGAACTTTGTCATTGTTCCCTCTGGTGCATTTTTTAAAACTTTACTGGAGTTTTTTGGTGATTCTAGATTCTAATAACATCTACCATATTTTTGCAGTCCCCAGTGCAATATGATATTATTGTGCTGAAAGAAATATAAAAAGAAACAAATTCAGAGAAACCTGAGAAGACATGTATGAGTTGTTGTAGTATGAAGTAAATGGAGACAGAAGAATCAGCTTCTGGCTTGTGAGACTATATCATTTGGAGGATGTTGGTACTCTCAAAATTAATGAGAATTTAAGAAGAAAGGAGAGTTTTTTTTCTAGGGTAAGATAAAGAATCCATTTTGGACATGTTGAATTTAAGATTTCTATGAGATACCTAGTTTGAGACATCCAATAGGCAGAAATGTAAAATTGAAATTCAGAAGATTGGTCAGGGCTAGACAAATAGATCTAAGAATCATCTGCATAAAGATTATAATTGAATTAATGGGAATCGTTGAGATGACTAAGTGAAATAATTTAGGGAGAAAAGAGAAAAGGGTCCAAGACACGTAAGACACCTATTGTTAGTGGGTGAGATCTGGATGAAGATCTTACATAAAAGACTGAGAAAGAGTGGCTAGACAGGTAGGAGAAAAACCAGGAAAAAGAATACTATGAAAACCTAAAGAGAAGAGTGTATCAAAAAGTTTTGAGGTTGATGACAGGGGAAATAAACTCTTCAACAAAATGTCTTTTGTTATCATCAGAGCCAAAACACAAGACTGGCTAGATCATGAATTTGACCCAGTGATTCCAAAGGTTTTTTTTTTTTTTTGTTGTTGTTGTTTGCTTTTTTCTTTTTAATTAATACCATTTTCTCTTTAAAAACAGCCTATTGGGGCAGCTAGGTGGTGCAGTGGTTAGAGCACCAGCCCTGAAGTCAGGAGGACCTGAGTTCAAATCTGGTCTCAGACACTTCCTAGCTGTGTGACCCTGGGCAAGTCACTTAACCCCAATTGCCTCAGCAAAAAAGCAAAAAAAAAAAAAACAGCCTATTTAGAGAGAGGAGAGAACCTTATGCAGCATGTTCCTTAGAGAAATAAAAGAATAAACAGCATAGTTCCTATATAGCATCCTAAGCAGCAAGAAGGTACAGTGGATAAAATATTAGACTTAGAATCCCAGAAACCCGAACTCAAATGCTGCCTGAGCTGCCTATTTTGTCATACCTTTGTCTTATTATTTGACCTCTCTCTGTTTCATCATCCATAAAATGTGGATAATAATCACACCTACCTGACACTGAGGATTAAGTTAAAGCACTTTGCATTTCACACTGTGTAAATTTAGAAAAATCATAAAAGGTGAGGATAGTTAGTAGAGAGAATGTATAAAGAAAGGCATACTGATGTATTTTGTGGACAACTTTAGTGGCATCCTCAAAGTGGAAAAGTGAAGGATTCTAATATTCTTGGATTTCAGTTAGAATTTTGCAAGAAACTTCACTAATTTACCTTAGCCTTTTGATCCAGTAATCTTACTACCAGCTATATACCTCAAGGAAGTAAAAAAACAGATACAAAGTGTAAGTAATATACTGAACTATGCATAGCAGCATTCTTTGTGGTTCAAGCAACCAGAAAGAGAATGTCAAAACTTTTGAGGCACAGTTAAAATAGTGCTGTAGGAAATTTATCTCAGAGAACTTATATAAACAAAACAAAAATGAGAGTATCATTGAATTGAGCATGCGATTAAAAAATTAGAAAATAGATAAATCCTAAAAGAAATATAAAAGAAATCTTGTTAATTACAAGAGAAATATGGAAGCTCAAAAATTTTAAAAAAGGCAATGGAAACAAATGTAAACTTGTATGTCATGATATCCATAGCAGTACTTTTTGTGGAAACAAAGAATGGGAAACAAAGTGAGTGGTCTCAAGTGGGGAACAGAAGGGAAAAAAAACACCACCACTCTATAGTATATGAATAGAATATTATGTTCCTTCTCAGTTTTCTTTACCTGGAGAGGAAAACACTCTTCACCCAGTCACCTAGGCTCACAAGCTAGGTGTTATTTTTGAATTACTTTTTCTTACCCCAAAGTCATTGTCAATGCCTGTTCATTTCACCTTTGAAATATCTTTCAAATATGCTGCCCCTTTTCTCCTCTGCTGATTGCTACTAGTCTTTATAGGCTCTCATTTCCTCATGCTTTGACTTTACTGAAGTAGGCTACTGATTGGTCTTCCTTCCTTAAATCTCACCCCACTCCAGGCTCTCTTCTATGCTTTTGCCAAAAATGATTTTCCAAAAGCAAAGTTCTGACCATGTTATCCCCTTGTCCAATAAACTCTATATAATCTCTAGGATTCAACAGAAAATCCTAGTAGATGTTATAACAGCTTAAGAATTTGGCTCTCCCACACCATCTTTCAAGTCTTCTTATATCCTACACTGCTTCCTTCCACTCTCTTTTTGATCCAATGACATTGACTTTGCTGTTTCTTGAACGAGACACTACCTCTAAGTTCCTGGCATTTTTATTGGATATTCTCCCTATCTGTAAGATGCTCTTTCCTCATTGCCACTTTCTGGCTTCCCTGTCTTTTTTCCAATCCTAAATAAGATCCCAACTTCTACAGGAAGCCTTTCCCAGTCCATTTTAAAAAAAAAAAAAATTATTTGCATAGCATATGTATGGGTAGTTCCTCAGCATTGATCTTTACAAAGCTTTTTGTTACAAATTTTACCCCCAGTCCCCTCCCCTCCCCTAGATGGCAGGAAGTCCATTACATGTTAATTATGATAAAATACTTGATAAATCAAATATATGTATACATATTTCCACACATCATTGTTATGCAAGAAAAATTGTATCTACAAGAAAGAAAAATCAGATAAAGGAAACACAATGCAAGCAAACATCAATCGAGAGCATGAAAATGTTATGTTGTGGTCCACATTTCATGTCCCTCTCTCTGGTTGTATATGGCTTTCTTCACTGAACAATTGGAACTGGTTTGAAACATTTCATTGTTGAAGAGAGCCACGTCCATCAGAATTGATCATCATATAGTCTTGTTGTTGCTGTGTATGTTGATCTCCTGGTTCTGCTCATTTCACTCAGCATCAATTCATGTAAGTCTCTCCAGGCCTCTCTGAAATCGTCCTGCTGGTCATTTCTTACAGAACAATAATATTCCATAACATTCATATGCCATAATTTATTCAGCCATTCTCCAATTGAAGAGCATCCATTCAGTTTCCAGTTTCTAGCCACTACAAAAAGGGCTGCCACAAACATTCTTGCACATGTGGGGCCCTTTCCGTCCCTTATGATTTCTTTGGGATATAAGCCCAATAGAAATGTTGCTGGGTCAAAGGGTATGCACAGTTTAACAACTTTTTGAGTATAGTTCTAAATTGCTCTACAGAATGGTTGGATCCGTTCACAGTACCAACAATGCATCAGTTTCCCAGCCTTTCCACATCCCCTCCAACATTCATCATTATCTTTTCCTGTCATTTTGGCCAATCTGCCCAGTCCATTTTAATTCCAGTGTCTTCCCTCTGTTAATTAATCCTTATTTATCCTGTGTATAGCTTGTTTGTGTGTATTTGTTTCCATGTTGTCTTCCCTATTAGATGGTGAAATCCTCAAAGGTAGGGACTATCTTTTGACTTTCTTTGTATCCCAAGCACTTTGCACACTGCCTGGCATATAGTAGGTGCTTAATTAATGCTTATTGATTATCAAAGAAATAATGTATATGAGAAATTCAAGTATATGGAAGATTTATAGGGCCGCCTGCAAAGTGAATTAAACAGGACTGAAAGAATAATATGTGAGTATAGCAGTGAAAATAAAGAGATCACTAAAAGGATTTTGAACTTGAATAATTGAAAATCAAGAATAACTCACTGCAGCGAAGTAGGAATTGCTAAAAACAGAATATTTTATGCATTGTCAGATACAGTTAATTGTATCTTACTCTAGATTTGGATTTAGGGCTAGAAGAGAACTCAAAAATCATTTAGTCCAGCCCTGTCATTTTACAGATGAGGAAATTGAAGCTCAGGGAAAATCAAGTGATTTGCCCCAAGTCACCCAGGTACTTACTAGGTATTAGATACATTGTCAGTGGAGTAACATGTATCCTCCCTTTATGCATCTTGGAATGTAGCCTGGTAACTTGCCCTGGTTGAGATTGGCATGAGGTGATCTTTTTTTAAAATCTTACTTATCTGGATTTCAACACACTATTATCTACTTTTGTTCTTTCTCTTCCAGCCCAAAGGTTTTTTTTTTTTTTTTTCCTTTAATTGTTTTTCTTTGTTGTAAGGAATGATTCAGTCTGGATTGTATATTTGTGTGTGTGGAAGGGAGGTGGATCTATGACTAATGTAAAGACAAAAAGTACCTTTTTAAAATTATAATAGAAAAAGAGGATATGAGCAGCTGAATTTGAGAACTGTTTCTAGCTCTTTTGGAAACTTGAAGTTAGGTAGAAAAGATTTTTTTTTTAAATCCTTACTTTTTACTTTTTCCATCACCCCACAAAGTTTGTCTTTGGAAGGAAGTCACAATGAATTTCCTTCCCTTTTTGTAGTTCATCTAGTAGTTCCTTATTTGGTCTTACCACTTATTTACTGTAATTATGTGTTAGTGCCTCATCTCTGCTTTGAGGCTATGCCATTTTCTATGGCAAAGGCAAAACTCTCTAGATACAAATGTTTTGTGCATGTTTTGCCTATTTGGTAATAGATATCCACAGGGATTTGTCTAGATGTCATTTTACAAGGAGGTGTGACTAGATGTCATTAGTCTTCATCTACCATTCTCCAAGGGACATTTTGATAACTGCCTGTCAGAGAGCAGGAGATTGGGGCCATGAAACTGACTGTTTTTTTCTCAGAGAGGGAATAACAAGCTATATTATATCTGTCTGCCCTTTATATGTTGTTAATCTAGGGAAAATAATTCTTAGATTCAAGCTGATTACTATCCCTTTAAAAGTGGAGTGCTCTAAGCTCTATCCAAAAATGTGACTCTTCATTTCAAAGATCATTACATAGTGAACAGCAGGTAAATATCTTTATATAAGCCAATAGCAAATAGAAATCAGAGAATATTTACAGGTTAAAATAAATCAGACCACTCTGAGGGAGATATCTTAGTTCAATTAAGGGATGAGTCCCCAAAGGGACTCAAGGCACCAGCTCCTCTACATGTCACTTTTCTTCCCAAAATCTTTTTCTCCCTCGAGCAACCTGTCCGAGAAGAGAACATAGGGCCTATATATTCTCTCTTAAAACTGAACTCCTAAAGATTTTTCCTCCTTCAAACTTGTATCAACTTTACCCCTTATTTGGGCACCAAATAATCATTCTTCATCATTAATTAGAGACTTAAACAAATGAGCTTAATCTTGGAATTCATAAATGATATGTACTGTTGTATTTTTGTGTAATAAAAATATGGCAGTTCAACTATGTCAAGTAGTGAGCTTGGGCTTCTGGTCATTTGGATATACATAAATGCTCACTGAAATTTAGGAAATCTCAAAGAAATCTACTAATATGTGACTTCTTTATTTGTTTTTATTATGCTTAACTCTTAAGTTTTTCTCTTAGTTAATTTTTCTTATTGTTGTTAGTTATTTTCAGTCATGTCTGACTCTGTGACTTCTTTTGGGGTTCTCTTAGCAAAGATAACTAAAGTGGTTTTCCATTTCCTTCTCCAGCTCATTTTACAGATAGAGGAATAAAGGCAAATAAGGTTAAATGACTTGTCCAGGGTCACACAAGCTAGTAAGTGTCTGAGACTAGATTTGAATTCAGATCTTCCTGACTCTATCCTGATACTCTTTCCTCTGTGCCACCTACCTACCTCTAATAAGGAAACAGGACAGGTCTAATTTAGGTTATTGATCTTTAATTCTGCTCACCTGCAGTTTTTGACAATGGTAATCTGAGTGGGAGGGAAATATGATATGGTGAATAGAGAGGTTATTTTGGGGTCAGGAGTCCCTGAGTTCAAGGCTTGCCTCTCATACCGACTAGCTGTGTTACCATAGGGCCTATTGCATGTTTTAATCACTTGATTTTCCAGCAGCCCAAGCAATTCTGTGAGACGCAAAGTTATAGATGAGTTGCTGATAATACAATGATGGTATTTCCATATCAATCATTCTTGCTTTCAAATTATAGATCCATACTATCCCTAATCCACTGCCTCACTTCTAATCATATATACCAATAATTTATAGGTTTTTAATAAGTTGATTTCATCCATAGTTAGAAAAAGAATCCTCTACAAATATACAAGGCCATAGAAAGAATTAGAATTATGACTCATAGATCATTTAGACAATTGAATTGGAACCTAAGAAAAGAAAAAAAAATCACTTTTGTTACAACTAGTCTAATCAAAGTATACTAGCTTAACTGTTTAACAGTGTTGTGATCCCTGATTGGGAAATTCCTCTTTCTAGAAATCAGACAGATGTGAGCTAATGGACTACAGTTTTGCCTTGTATACTAAGTCAATGGGTGTGTCACTTTTTGGCTTTTTTTTTTTTTTTCCAGATTGTTGAAACTTTTTGGCTTCTGTTCAAAATGCTATGTGAGTAACATTTTACACATACAAATCACTAGCCATTGTAGACCCATAGCAGTTGGAAACTTTGTACACAGTGAGTGGAGAAAATAGAAAGAGGAGATTAGGGAAAATGGTGAAAATTTTGATAATTTATTTTCTTTGATCATAAACCAAAATTACATATGATATAACCGCTAATTCTGATGACAATCCATATAGGTTGTTTTCGAAAAGAATTAATTGGTTCTCTTTAAAATATTTTTTTCATAGTTGCTATTTAAAAATAGCATCTTTTGCCAAACTTCATCAGCCCGATGTTATTTTGTTATTTTAGTTTCCTTCTTCAGCTGATGGGTTGCTGACAGAATGACTGTAGTGTCTTAGGGGTCTGCCACTTAACTTTTGAATACGTTTGCTCACTCAACTGGGTAGAAATTTCTCTTAGTAGTTATGAATAATACTTGCGGTGCTTCACCTTTATAGGATCTAGGAAATATAATTACTCGAACAACAACAAGGAACATTTATGTAGTATTTTACAGTTTGCAAAATACTATATATGTGTAAACTCTGGTAGATGCTATTATTACCTACATTTTACTGATGAGGATATTGAGGCATAAAGAGAGAGATTAAATGACTTGTCCAGAGTCCTCAAGCTAGGGAGTGTCTAAAGTGGGATTTAGTTGTTTTTGGCGGTCATGAAACATAATTAATTAGTTGTATTCCAAATTTCTCCACTTATTAATTTAATGTCTCACTGTGTCATCAGTGTGATTGTTTTATCAGTCTATCTGAAGATCATGAGTTCTGGTAGATCTTACCTAGCTGGAATGGTTTTAGCTATGGGCCTTGTAATCATCAGTTTAATTTTTCCCCTAAGGACCACTATATCCAAGTTTTGAGAGATTCATAACAAAGTGAATTTTTTGGGGGGGTAGGGGATGGACATATGAATTCTCAAAGACTTTCTACCAAGACATGGGAACATTATCTACACTGATGATATTACAGATGTCCAGAGTCTTTGAAATAAATTGTATTTGATTTTCTCACTTCCTTCTAAGAATTAGATTCCAAATTAGCAATAAGGATTTCTTATATTTTCCTTAAGTGTCCCGGGTGGAATAAGTTTTGGATGAATCACTAGAGCCATAAACAGATGTCACATGTAAATTATGCTACTCCTGGCACGTTGGGAAAATACTTAAAGAAAAACTGTGGCTGATTTTGCATCATATATTATTAGTAAGAAATATTTGGAGCACCAGCCCTGAAGTCAGGGGGACCTGAGTTCAAATCTGGTCTCAGACACTTAACATTCCCTAGCTGTGGGACCCTAGGCAAGTCACTTAACCCCAATTGCCTCAGCAAAAAGCAAAAAAAAAAAAAAAAAGAAAAAGAAAAAGAAAAAAAAAGAAAAGAAAAAGAAATATTTGGATAAAAGGATGCTGATCCTGGAAATATAATAAGTAGAATAAGTGCATTTTAATGTTACATAACAGTCTTTTAAAATATAACAAGAAAAAAAATCTGTCAACAAACATTTATTTCTTTCTTGCCTTCTATGGTACCAGGAATTATATAAAGTATTGAAAATAGAGACAAAAACAAAATAATTTAAGGGGCTTGCATTTTCTTGGCAAAAATAAAGAAAGAAAAAATGAAGATGAGCATAGCTGAATATACAAATTTAGACTATGAAGTGTTTAAGCATCAGTAAGGAAATGATTTTTTATCCTTTATAAATTTGTCACTGGCATAGATTTTTAGTTAGGAAGTCAGTGTCCTTGTGAAACTCTTATTATTTGAGAACATATCTGTACTGTCTTCTCTGGGCTTTCTCCCTCCAGTCTTGTCAAACCTGTTAGAATTTGTTTAGAAGAATATAAGTTGCCATTTGCATCACTAGAAGGAGCAGTGATTCAGAATGCTCTGTAGTTAGTCTGATTTGACTATTCACCCCTTTCTCTCCCCATCATATAATTCTCTTTAAAATTTTCTTATTATGAATGACAAATGTGAACATTCCAATATGTAAAGAACACACAAAAAAAGAGTACTATGTATCAGACTGTGGATCTAAATGATTTTTTTAAGATTATTATATTTAACTTAGTTAAAAAAAAAAAACCCAAACTATTCTGCTCTTCCTGTGTCCCTTTCTGCTCTCTTTAATATTGCTTTTGTTTCTCTGGCTCTCCCTACTCCAATTAGGATGTAAATACTTGCTTAGCATTTATTTCCTTTAAATTGCTTAAATTTTTTTCCCAATTTCTCCAGGTTTCTCTTGTAACCTGTTTGTGTTTGAGAGATTCAATCTACTTCTGGACTTTTCATCAGGAATTCTTGAAAGTCCTCTGTTCTATTCAACATTCACTTCTTCCTGGTAAGACTATATTCAGTTTTTTTAAAAAATAAATTTTTATTGATATCTTATTTTCTTATATCATCATTTCCCTTTCTATTTCTCCTTGTCCTAGAGAGTCATCCTATATGAATAAGTAGTATTTTATTTTTTAACAAAGATGAAAAAAAAATCAATATAATTGAAAAAAGTTAGAAAATATAAGTAATGTGCAATACTTGTGAATCTTCCATCTCCACAAAGGAGTAGAATAGAAATTTCTTCACATATCTGCTTTTTTAATCTGATTGTTCTTTATGATTTTTTAACATTCATTTTTGATTTTTTTTACATGTATATATGTGATTGTTCTTTCAATTTACATTTTAGTCATTAGACTATGTTCAGTTTTGTAAGATGAATTATTCTTGGTTGATTTAGGGTCCTTTGTCATTATTATAGCAGTTACATGAAGTTAGTGTGATGTGAAATGTTATCACTTTTTAACTTTTACTGAAAGCATTTTGTTCCCAATCTTTAATATCCAGGTTTTGCTTATGACTTTCCTAAATGTTTTCTGTTTGGGGCTTTTTCTAGATCTCCATTTTCACATTGTATCTTGAAATCCAGCATCTGAGATTTTTGTCTGGTCATAGGAAGGATGAAGATTCTTAGAAATTAGATCTAGACCTGATAAATCATGGCTGTAATATCTGTTGTGGGGAGGATGCTGAGGTTGGTGGATCACTTTACTTTAAAAGTTCTGAACTTTAGTAGGGGCTAAAGCCTATCTGGTGTCTGCATTAAATCTAGACCCAATATGATGAATCCTTTGGAGATTAGGCATATCAGGCTGTCTAAAGATGGGAAGACTGATTTGAGCCAGAAAAATTGGAACAGATTAAAGTTTCCATGGTGTTTTGTGTTGGGATTAGGATCATGAATGGTTACACTTCCAGCCTGGATAAGATAGGGAAACCCAGTCCCTTCCTTCCTCCTATCCAAAAAAAAAAAAAAAAAAAGTCTTTTATCAGATAATCTTGCAAAGATGTTTTCCCCTCAGTTAACCATTTCCCTTCTACTTTTAATTGTAGTGGTATTGTTTGTGCCAAAATTTTTTTAATTTAAGAAGAAAAAGTGTTCATTTTATCTTTAGTGATCCTTTCTTTGCTTTGTTGATCAAGAACTCTTCCTCTGTCCATAGACATGAAAAGGAATTTCTTTCTTCTCTCTGTCTTCAAATATGCCCAAATGCTATCTCATTTTTAAAAAAAGCAAAAAAAAAAAAAAAAACCCTTCCCTAGAATCTAACATTACTTCAATGTTCCTAGTAAAACTTCTTGAAAAACTTTTGTATGTTTATTGCTTATGCTTCCTTTCTTTTTTTTCTCCTCTCATTTCACTCTTCCCTACTTTGCAATGTGGCTGCCAATTAATTACTCAACTAAAACTTCTCTGTTCTGAATTGCTGTTCATCTTTTATTGAACAAATCACATGGTCTTTTTTTTTCAGTCTGCATCTTTTCCAAATTATCAGCTGCATTTGAAACTATTGACCATCGTATTTCCTATATACTCTCTTGCCTCATTTTTTTAATGACACTATTTTCTCATGGTTTATTTCTTACCTGTCTGATCTCCTTCTCATCTTCTCTGACCTACCTCTAATTGGGTGTTCTTCAAGATTCTGGCCTGGATCTGTTCTCTTTTTCCCTCTGTATTCTTCTGGTATCTTCATAAATTCTCATAAATTTCAGTATAATTTCTATGCAAATGACTCCCCAGATCTCTCTAGATATTCCTAGTCTCATTCTCGAGACTTCATTCTTTATCATCTATTATGCATTTTAGTCTATATGTTCTGGAGACATTTAAACTCAAAACATATGAAACTGAATATAATATCTCTCCTCTTACCCACTTACCCCTCTTTCAGATTTCTCTGTATCTGTCAAAATTATAATTTATCTTCCAGATTCCCAGATTCATAACTTTGGCATTATCCTTGACTTCCCACCTCATATATAACTGTTTCCAAATCTTTTCATTTCTCCACAATATCTCTTACCCCATCCTTTCTCTCTATTCATGCAGGTACCATTTTAGTTCATAACCTCATCATCTCTTGCCTGGGTTATTAAACCAGCCTCCTAATTTATCTCCTTACCTCAAGAATAAGGGCCTCTGCAAAAAAAAAAAAAAAAGAATAAGGGCCTCTAGGTCTGCATTTGTAGAGTCATGAGTTACTTTGCCTCACATTGGTTTCTCACACTATATAGTTCACAATCTGTCCACTGGTGTACTTCCCATTAATGTTTGAAATTGCTTCTTCCCTTGCCTTTCTCTATCTATGTCTGTCTGGCAAGCAGATCACTACTACTGTAATTTAAGTTTGTGCCTACTCTTCCCACAGATGCTATGTGTATTTGTGGCAGAGTATTCCCAGATTCTGGAGAAAGGAAGTGTGTTGGTGTTTTATAGATTTTTTTTTTACTATATCATTTTCGCAAACACCTTTACTAAGAGCTAGTTGAATCTACTAGTTAAATTTTACTAAATTATAAAATGATGACATGCCTGTAGATTCATTTCAATGCTGTGAGAGTGGTCATTACCTTCAGTGTACACAGACTAAAATTCTAAGATCAAGTTTAGGGGATTAGCCTAAAGTGGGTGCCAAGCAAAGTATTTTACAATATTTTTTTTATTTTTTCATTTATTTATTTTTTTATCTGCACCACAACCAACAAGTATTCATGATATGAATGACTGCCTCTATTTTACAAAGGAGCAAACTGAGAAAGGTGACTTTATCAAAATATATAAGTAATAGTGAACTGAAGGCAGACTTGAACTCAGGTCTTTTTACCTCTAAGAACCACATTCTCTTTTCATTGCACCATGCTAGGCCCTTATATAATAACTAATGGATATAATTCTACACTATAAATTGAACTCATTTTATAGGATTTTTATAATGGACAAAGTGTATTATAGTGGAAAAAGCTTTGGACTGGGTTTCAGGAGACCTGAATTTTAGTTCTGACTGGGCAATAACTGTCTCTGTGATGTTTCTAGAAAATATTGATTCTTCTTTCTACCTTGCTGCAGAGAGATGATGGACTAGATCAGAGGTTGATAAACTGTGGCCCAGGGGTTAAATGGTTGTGCCAGTGAATCCTTTTAAAAAATATTCAGAAGAGAGCAGAAGGAATTCTAAAGAATTAAATATAAACTCTTCTAGGGCAGTATGAAAATTAACATGTACGTAGTAGAATTTCATATATATATTTCTCTTCTTTGTATAGAGAAATGTCAATGTTGATATTTGTCAAGTTAATAATAAAGAAAATGTCTTTACATTTTTTATTTTTATTTTTTGCTTTTTCTGAGGCAATTGAGGTTAAGTGACTTGCCCAGCGTCACACAGCTAGGGAATGTTAAGTGTCTGAAATCAAATTTGAACTCAGGTCCTCCTGACTTCAGGGCTGGTGTTGTATCCACTGCACCATCTAGCTGCCCCAATTTTAAAAAAATCTTTTGAGAGTTTGGGCAAATCACTGAAGGTCTTGTGTTCTCATTTCCAAAATGAGAAGTTGGGTGAGACAATTTAACTAGTAAAATCTAACATTTTCTAACAATTCCTTCTCATCCTTTTCTATCTCCTTCTTCAACACCAGATGATATTAATATTTTCAAATTCAAATAGATTAGTTTCTCTCCTCCCCCTTCCCCCCCAGAAAGTAATTGCATATACTGACACACTGTACTTCTTTCCTACTGGGAAAATAGTACCTAATAGGATGTCATGTTCCTAAAGGCAATTCGGTCTGTTAGACAGATGGAGAGCAAAACAAATGGGCTCTGTTCTCACTTCTGCAGTTTTGTACCTTCTCTGTTATTTACTCAATTATTAAATACCACTAGTGTGCAAAGGCTCATGCTAGGTATTGTAAACAAGACTTTGTCCTTTTTTTCCCCTGGGAACTATTACAATAAAAAAGAAAAAAAGATGAGTTGGACAATGATTTTTATTATAAGTGAAAATTAGGAATAGGAAATTATTTCCAACATCTTGTATTTTAATGCTTTGAAGATCAGTAAATCTTCCACTGACTCTACTCTTAATTTAAAAGCCTATTAAAATTGCTATAACCAAAAAAATTCATAATTCTCTGGCCAAAGTGCAAACTTAATTGGTCCTGCGTTTGACTTGTATAAAGCTTTTCTAGTTTGGGTAGGACCTGCTATGCTTTTCCTCTACTGAAATAGTTTTTGAAATTAGAGGTTATATATGAATAGAAATATCAACAGCAACATTGTTTCTGATAATACAAAGCTAGATTTGAAATTCTATCCACAGATTATGACAGGATTTGACTGAATAGGTTATGGAATGCCACAGAATGTTAGGATTAGAAAGGGACTCAAAACCCTTCTATTTAAACCTGTATCTGAAAAAGAAAAATCCTCTAAAATATCGACCTGACAAATGTTCAATCAAGCCTTTGTGTGAAAAACCTTCAGTGAAGAGAAACCCATTTCCTCCTTGGGTTCCTCATACTTTTGGAAAGTTCTAATTATCATGACGTTTTTCTTTCTTCAGGGCAGCTAGATGACACAGTAGATAGAGTACTTTTGGAATAAATACATGATTCTTCATCATAGTAGTTGTCTTTCTTGAAAGAATCTCCAATTTATCAGTGTTCTATGTAAAATGTAAAACCCAGAACTAAAAACTAGGAAACCATAGTGAAAAATGCTGGGTAAAGATTATTGGAATGGAAATAAGTATTGTCATCAGAGTATATCCAGCTTGTTAGAAGAAAATCATTGAGTTTGGAAAACTGAAACACCTAGGTGCAACAGTGCAGTCAGGAAAAATTTATTTTTAATCTGTCCTCAAATACTTGCTAGTTTTGAAGACCTGGGGAAGTAATTTATTTGCCTCACTTTCCTTTTGAAACCCTGGGGAAATAATTTATCTGTCTCACTTTCCTTATCTGTAAAATGGGATAATAATACCTGTCCCCCGGTTGTCATGAGGATAAATTGAGATGAATTGATGTTGTTTAGCTATTCCTGTTTGCCTTTCACCCTAATACTGACTTGTAGCCCAAATAGATTTTCTCCTGTAAATCCTCCTTTTCCACTCTGGGAAGTAATGTCAAAGGATTTGTAATTCTCAATCTTTTTGTGATCTCCAAGCCCTAAATTAGAGACTGCACCTCTGGCAAAATAGCTGTCTAAGATCTCTCTCTTTCTCTTTTCTGAGGATTTTTTTCTTCTATGGCTTCCTCCCACTTGTACTCCCAATATAATTGGGAGTATGGTTCAGTGATGCAGCTTCTTTCCTGATGCACCTTAGGTCTAGTTGGCCCAAACAGCCTTGTTCTTATAGTCCTACTCCCTCTTTTTGTAGTTGTTGCTTCTGACTCTGTGCTTCTATCAGAGAGTCCTTTGGTTTCTTTCAGCTTTTCATGCCTTAGCTCCTTGTGCCTTTTCATCCCATCAGGTGTTGGATGCCCTTTTTGAATCTCCTTCCAGGACTCAGGGAACTGGTTTTTAAAGGTCACTCTGGAAATTTATCCCTCTCTTTATGTTGCTTCCTTTTTAATTTACTCAGGAGACTGATTCACACTTCAAAGGGATTCCCTATTGCGATTACATTTAAAAAAAAATCTGTTAGTTTAACACCTCATTGTTGAGCCTTTTTATTTGATTTTGTCCTGGGTTTTCAGGGACTACTCCTTTATAATACTAATGCGAGACCTTCATTTATCTAGCCATCTCCAACTTGGATGAAGAAATATATATATAAATATAAATATAAATAGGCAGGAGGAAAATTAGGTGAATTCAGTGTCACTAAAACTTAGAGATGAGTGTCTAGGAGAAGATAGTGATCAATAGTGTCAAATGCTGCAGAGAAGTGAAGAAGGTTGAAAACCAAGAAAAGGCTCTTAGGTTGGACATTTCTGAAATTATTGGCAAGTTTTGCAGTTTCCATCAAGTGATGAGGCTTTAAGCTAAAGTATAGAGAATTTAGAATTAAAAAGGGAAAAGTGGAGACATCTGGTATAGATAGTTTTCTCAGGAAGTTTAGCTAATCTGGGGATGAAAGATATAGGATGGTAACTATCAGAGATAGGCAGACCTAGTCAAAGTTTTTAAAGATATTGGAGAGACTTATGTTTAGAGAAGTAGAGCAAGAATCAGGAGATAGATTGAAATTGAGAGGAAAGGAGGAGATGGGATCAAAGGTGCATGATTAAGGGGTTTATCTTGACTTGAAGGAGTGTTAAGGACCACGCCTAAGTGTGAAGGGGCAGGTTGATTCTCTGAAAGCCCCCACAACTGTGAAGTATAACACACTTGAAGGCATTGCAAATCAGCCTTTACTGATGTAGATATTGCTTGTGAATTGGGAATGAAATAAATCAGAGGCAAGAGAGAAGAGAGAGATCAGAGAACACCATTGCCTCTCAGTCTCTTTGTCTTGCTATCATCCTCTCACATGAAGGAATCTGTGCTGCTGGAGGCAAAATTCTGGAGTGACACAGTACTTGCAGGGCTCCCTGAAGACAGCCTGAGAAAAGACAGCAAGGTGGTCTTATAGCAAGAGTAGAGCTAGTATTTAAACCCTTGTCTCGTGATTCCAAAGTTGATGCTTTTGATATTACACCAGGATTATTTGTCAAGCGCTTGACACTTTACAAAGTACTCTTATCTGCAGGCAGACCTATAACTAGATTGCCAAATTAGTTCCAAGATTAGTGGGTACTGGAAGCCTCATGCTTCCAGTACCATCCAGTACCATCTTCAGTAGTGTACAAGTTAACTGAGTTTAGCAATTGTTAGTAATAATTATGGCTTATAATTCTTCCACCCAGCTGTTAGACCTCAGTTAACCTCTTTCCATCCAACTTTCCAGTCTTGAGGAGAGTGGACTTGCTATATATTTGAGGGTCTGCACACACAGTCAGTTTCTAAGTCTCTGATTTTCTGTCCTCCTTGTTTCTTCAATAATTTGTCTTTATAAAAATAATCTGAGGGCTTGTTTTTTGAAGTTCTTTCTAAGAATAAAAAATATGAATTATGACTGTGTATCCAAGATTTTCACTGATTAAATTGTTTACTGCTTTTCCCACTACTCTTGCTACTCTTCTATTAAAACCTTACTTGAATTGCACATTTTGTAAGTAAAACTCTTAGTTCTCAAAAATTATGCTACTGAAGCATGAACTCAGCTAGGTTCTGTAAGAGTTTCAGGTACCAGACCTATGAAGTATTTGTCCAAGGACCAACTTACCCCAAACTCTGTGTAGGTTCACACTCTGGTATACTGTTACTTGATCTATTTTTTTTTTTTTTTTTGGCCACTATAACTTTAAAAGGCCACTACTAACTTATAAAGGGGGAGATCAGAAGTTTTAAAGCTTATTAAAGGTTTTTTTTTTATTAAAGCTTTTTATTTGTAAAACATATGTATGGGTAATTTTTCAACATTGACCCTTACAAAGCTTTCTGTTACAAATTTTTCCCCCCAGTCCCCACCTTTCCCCTAGATGGCAGGAAATTCATTACATGTTAATTATGTTAAAATACTTGACAAATTGAATATGTGTATACATATTTTAACAGTTATCTTGCTGTGCAAGAAAAGTCGGATCTACAAGAAAAAAATATCTGAGAAGGGAAACAATGCAAGCAAATATCAATAGAGAGCATGAAAATGTTATGTTGTGGTCCACATTTCATATTCCTCTCTCTGGGTATATATGGCTTTCTTCACTGAACAGTTGGAACTGGTTTGAAACATTTCATTGTTGAAGAGAGCCATGTCCATCCGAATTGATCATCATATAGTCTTCTTGTTGTCGTGTATAATGATCTCCTGGTTCTGCTCATTTCACTCAGTATCAGTTCATGCAAGTCTCTCCAGGCCTCTCTGAAATCATCCTGCTTGTCGTTTCTTACAAAACAATAATATTCCATAACATTCATATACCATAATTTATTCAGCCATTCTCCAATTGATGGGCATCCATTCAGTTTCCAGGTTCTAGCCACTATAAAAAGGGCTGCCACAAACATTCTTGCACATGTGGGCCCCTTTCCTTCCTTTAAGATCTCTTTGGGATATCAGCCCAATAGAAACACTGCTGGGTCAAAGGGTATGCACAGTTTGATAACTTTTTGAGCATAGTTCCAAATTGCTCTCCAGAATAGTTAGATCCGTTCACAATTCAACCAACAATGCATCAGTATCCCAGTTTTCCCACATCCCCTCCAACATTCTAAACATTCTTATTATTATCTTTTTCTGTTATTATCTTTTCCTGTCATTTTAGCCAATCTGATAGGTGTGTAGTGGTACCTCAGAGTTGAATGAATTTGCATTTCTCTGATCAATAGTGATTTGTAAGACCTTTTCATATGACTAGAAATAGTTTTAATTTCATCATCTGAAAATTGTCTGTTCATATCCTTTGACCATTTATCTACTGGAGAGTGACTTGAATTTTTATAAATATGAGGCAATTCTCTATATATTTTAGAAATGAGGTCTTTATCAGAATCCTTAAATGTAAAGATGATTTCCCAATTTATTGAAAAACTTATTAAAGGTTAAAGGGGTGGGGCAGCTAGGTGGCGCAGTGGGTAGAGCACCAGCCCTGAAGTCAGGAAGACCTGAGTTCAAATCTGGTCTCAGACACATAACATTCCCTAGCTGTGTGACCTTGGGCAAGTCACTTAACCTCAATTGCCTCAGCAAAAAGCAAAAAAAAAAAAAAGGTTAAAGGGGTGTGAGTCATGCCGAAGAGATCACGAATCTTTGAAATATTGTTATTTAATATTATTACCAGACTGTCCAGGAAATTTAATTGTAAAAGTTTGATCTACTATGTATGATTTCACATTAGATCCTTTTTAATTTATGTATTAATGTGGGCTTCTTTTTATGGGCTTCAGATCTTTCTTTTTAATATTATTTTCAGAAAAATTATAGGATTTCGAAACAGATTAGAAAGCATGTTGGGAATTTCAAATGATTTCCTTTTTATTGTTATCTGCTATAGCTTTGTGGGGTGGGGGTGGGGGAACAGGGCAAGTTGGTAGATGGCATGGGAGGTAGAGTCAATAGATGTTGTATTCTACCCAGGGAATAACCTCTTCTTTAGTAAATGGAGAAAGTTTATCTATTTCCTTTGGCTTGTTAATGGATGACTTGGGATGAGAGTCAAAATACATTGTGTACATGTCAAGTATACATGTATAGAAAGTGCAAATGTGTGATTGAAATTTGATATTTTGTTTTATCTTTGACTTCTTTGTTAATAATCTCTGCTATTCAGAATTAACTCTTCTGAATCTCCTGTGGAATCTAATGAAAATAGCAATTTTAAAATTTTTAATCATAATGCATTCATGCAGTGTTTTAGACTCTTGAATGCTCACTTAAGTCTCCAAATTCAATATATCTTTCAGTGGCAGTGCTAGGAATTTTATACCACAGTTAAGTAATATCATCTGTGGTCATGGTATAAATAAAAATTGTTTATATTACCCTTTATTGTTTTAAATTTGACTGACAAACTTATTAGTCTCCTTGGAATTAGGTTGGGACTGTAATTATTATTAATTATTATTATCATTATGAATTTGAGTTGGCACAGTGGATAGAGTGCTGGGACTTAAATCAAGAAGACTCATCTTCCTGTGTTCAAATCTGTCCTTAGACCCTTACTAGCAGTGTGACTCTGGGCAAGTCACTTAACTCTGTTTGCCTCTGTGTCCTCAACTGTAAGATGAGCTGGAGATAGAAATGGCAAATCACTCCAGTATCTTTGCCAAGAAAATCCTAAGAGGGGGTCATAAAGAATTGAACATAATTGAAAAATTACTAAATGACAACAACAAATTATTATGTTATTCTATGTTGTGGCTTTATAAAATGTTTTTTTTCCACAATCAACTATAAGAACTTGCTTTCACATATTGAGAAACTGAGACTGTATGTGTGTTGAAGTTCCAGGAGGACTCATACTCAGGCCTTATAATTCTAAGTCATAAAACCATGGAATTTTAGCATTAAAAAATTATAGTTCATTTAGTCCAGTTCCCTCATTTTAAAAATGAAGAATCCAAGGCCCAGTGAGTTTAAGTGACTTGCTCAATTCATGCAGGTAGGAATCTGAGATGTTTTCAGATTCTAAACTAATATGCCAGACTGTCTCTATGCAAATAGTGATGTGCTTTCTAACTTAAATGTTTCTTTTAATATTAACAAAATTTGATATGGAAGAAAATTTTGGAAGAGTCATAGTTTTGTTATTGTTACTGATGGCCCTAGTGGCCCCTACTCACAAAGGATCCCTGGGTCTGCTTTCCCAAAGGTTCAGCCCTGGAAAAGTTCTACCCATAAGAGAGAGCATTTAAACTTCTGTTGTTCTCTCTGACTACTTATTCCATGCTTCCTCTATATCAGAGAAAATCAAAATAAAGTTTAGACACGACTTATTTTAGGGTCTCCCCAAAAGGATTAACAGGGTCCCTCTAGAAGTACTGATCCCTCCCAGACCAAATAATACTCAATAAATATAAAGAAAATCATCAGTAATTATGTTTATTCAGTATAGGACGAGCCAGAAACCAGAAAGAAGTCCTCTGGAAAAACTAACATGAGAGTAGACTAATAAAACAAAAATTTGCCAGTGATGATCAAGCACAGTTTAATGACAATTAAAGTCTCCATTTCTGTGGCTGGGAAAAGAAGGCCTGGAAAGCTTAGATGATGCTCCAAAACACTATTCACAGAATACCTGTTAAAAAATGAAACAAGATGCAAAATGTAATTATAAATTAAATGAGGGTTAAAGGAAGATATTTATTATCTTAGGGCAAAAAATGATAAATGAATTTTATTCAAGTAACATATTCTGAAAGTTAAAATGGAGCAAACAGAAATAAGGGATTTCATAGGGAAAAATATTAGAATCAAATCAAAAATTTAAAAAAAAAATAGAAGATTTTTCCTAACAGGAGCAACTAACTTGGAAAATAGATAAAGGACAGCTAATGTATGAATTAGCATAAGCCAGCTAGGTGAAATGGTTGGAGTGCAGATTGAACCTGAATTCAAATTTGACTTTACATTTCTCTGTCATCCTGGGCAAGTCACTTAACTTCCATATCTGGAATCAATTTGCTTAATTGTGGAGAAAAAAAAAAGCATAATAATAGTGTCTGTTTCCAAGAGTTATAAAGATCAGATGAGATATTTTTTTTAAGTGCTTAGCTTAATGCCTGTACATAGTGGATGCTTAATCTAATGCTTATTTCCGCCTTTCCTTTGCCCTGAAAAACATGGCCAGAAAAAGCCTGAATACAGTGTTTCAATAAATAATAAACAAAACTGCTATTCTATCAGAACTAGAAGGCAAAGTAAAAATAGAAAGAACTCACTAATCATCCCCTGAAAGAAAATCCAAAAAGAAAACGCTCAGAAAATACAGAGTTTCTAGGTCAAAGTAAAAATACTGTAAGTGACCCTAAAAGAAAGCCTTCAGTTACTAAGGAGTGACAGACAGGAAGGATCACACTGGACTTGACAGCTACCAATACAAAGGAGAAAAGTTTTGTTCTTCAGTGTTCAGAATATTTGTCTTGCATCTTTGCCCCATTCTCCATCCCAGTGATTCTTCACTCCTTGCTGCTAATGTGCACACTCCATTTCCCATCTTTTCTTGTTTACCCCCTCACATCAGTCCCCCTCATCAATATAGTATTCCTTTCCAGATCTATCCTCCTCTTCCTTTTTGAAATGCCTGCCCATAATTAACAACCCTCTTCTCATTTTGAACCTTTTTCTTTCTCAGTTCTTCATTTCTTCCATCCTCTGCTACTTCTGACCCCTTTATGATGACAGTACATTATCAATGCCCACCCTTTTCAATTTTGGTTGTGATTTCATTTCTTACCAACTTACCAACTCATTGATCATGGATCTTTGCTTCCCATTGCCACTTCTTGTTTCTCCAGTGTTGCCAATGCTTTTTTTTATTCTCTTGCTTCTCAGTCCCTCTGTAGCATTTGATAGTTAGCCATTCTCTCCTTCTGGATACCTTGTCTACTTTGTCCTGAATGTTCTCTCTCCTTTGGGTTTTTGTGACACTTCTCTCTTTCTTAATTCTTTTACCTGTCATCTCAGTCTCTTTTGTTTGATTTTTATCCTTGTCACACCTTCTCTAAGACATTGTCTTAAACTTTTCCTTCTTTTTCCCCTTTTTTCTCCATTGATGATTCCATCAGTTCCCTTGGATTCAATTATCATCTTTATGTAGATGAATCCCACTTCTAATATCATTTCTTAATCTTTAATCTCATATTATGTTACATATCTTGAATTGGGTGCCCTATAGACAAAACTCAACATATCCGAAATAGAGTGCATCTTTCTTTCCAAATCTCTTCTTCCTATCATTTTTATTTCTGTTGAAGACGATTCTGTCCGCTTTGTCATTTAGGGTCAAAATGTCAGAATTATCCTCGATTCATTGCTCTCACGTATTCCACAAAAATCAATCCTTTGTTAAATTTGGTGATTTCTATTTTCAGAACATCTTTTGTATGTATCCTCATCAGTCTACTCACACACATTCTGATACATACCTGTGTCACCTCTTGGCTTGAATATTAAATAGCCTCAACTGTCTTCTCTCTGTCTTAAGTTTTTCTTTATTCTATTCTCCATTCAGGTGCCAAAGTAATTTTGCTGAGGCAGATTTGATCCTATCGACTCCATCCTTCCACTCAATAAACTCCAGTGATTATTCCTTACAGGATAAAATATAAGTTCTCTGCTTTCTTTTTAAATCTCTTTACAACTTGGCCATTTCCTGTCTTTCTAGTTTTCTTATCACCTTCTTTTCCTGCCACCTTTCACATATATGTGCTCCAGTTCCACTAGCTTTTTTGCTATTCCTCACACATTGGTACTCCTTCTACAGCCTTTTCACTTACTAATTACCGTGTCTGAAATGTTCTCTTTCCTCATTGAGGTCTACTGGCTTTCTTGAATTCCTTTAAGATTTTCCTCAAATCCCACCTTCTGTAGATGATCCTTTCCTGTACCCTTAACCTTCTTCCCACTTGAGACCACTGTCTTTTCTCTGAAAGTATTTTTCATTTATACACTATATTTTTTGTAAGGCTATCATTATTTGCATCTTGTCTTTTCTATTAGAATGTGACTTCCTAGATGAAAGAGACTGTGTTTTTACCTTTCACTGAATCACCGTCTGTCAGTACAGTACCTGGCACATAACAAACAATAAATGCTTGTTGACTGACCTCATTATTGAAATGTGGTATTCTATTCTAAAAGACAAAAGATAAAAACTTACTTTGCAAAAATTGGTATAAATATAAATCCTGTAAGGGAATAAAAATATTTCATGGGATAGAGGAGTTTCAAGCATTCCTGATTAAAATATTAGAGTTAAGTAGTAGCTTTGTAATATAATCACAGGAGTCAAGATAAACCTATTCAAGAACGACCAACCTTTCAAACTTAAATGGTCATAGTCAGAACTGAAAACTTTCTTCAATTAGAACTCTTGTTCAGTAATCTGTGCTCAGAGAAAGAAACACAAAGCACAAGAGACATTTACAGACTTCTGATTAACCAGGCAGACTTTCTTGCCTCCATGCACATGTAGTTCCATAGCTCCTACTGCCTTTATTTTGGAAAATCCAAGAAAAAGTTGGTATTATTTGTGTGTTGCAAAGAGGATGCTTTTAAAAAAGCTAGAAGCTGTTTCTCCTCACTCCTTGGCTCACAGAGTGGGCAGTCAACAATCCTCTTTGGTATGGCTCCTTCTCCCTCTAGTCTGGAACAACATGTTCCTCCCCATGTAGCCAAAGCATGCATGCCCAGCTCTGTGGGAAGCTCTCCAGTGCAGCCCCCTGCTACACTCTGACAACTTAATTTAACTCAATAATTATTTATTAAATGCCTGCTTTGTACCAACAACAGTGTGAGGCACTGGACATACAATATGTAAAATAAAAAAATAGTCCATACACTTTATGAATTCGTGTGTTTCTGAAGGAATACTCCATGCACACAGATAGATAGATACAAAATAAATCCAATAAGTATATAAAGTAATTTCAGGGGATGGGAAAGGCAAGACTAACAGTTGAAGGAAGCATGTGAGCTGAGGTCTAAAATCAGTGAGAATTTCTAAGAGGAGGAGAGCATTCTGGGCATGTAGAAATGTTCTTTGTATAGCCTTCATGTATCTCTTTTTGGGTATAGTGTCTACTTAGCCGAATTCCCAGGAACTGTTTCTCTCTATAGTCCAACTCTGTGCTCTCAGGGAACACATGGATTGCTGCTGATTCCTTCCTTGGGTTTTTGTCTCTTTGTATTTTCATCTGTCTGGTGTGTTTGTCATTGTTTTCCACTGGATACAGGGACACTGGTCCAGTATCTTTTCTTCAAAGCTACATGAAAGATGTGGGGGGGAAATAGACTGGAGGTCCTAGAAGGACTATAAGTTGTTTAGATGTTATTTAAACCACTTAGAATGGTTAATTTGCTTGCCTAGCCAATTTTATTGTTCTCTTCTTGACTAAGAGAATTATTTGTCCTTCATAAAGACATCATTATATAGATAAATCTTTATAGTTCAACATTTCTTTACCACCCTGTGATTCTATTTTTGGCCTTCTGAGACTGCATTACCTGAATTGAGGGCCTGGAACTTGTTCAATAAAGAATCATATCAGCCTCATGAAAAGGGAAGTGATATATTTAATTCTGCATTTTAGGAATATCAAGGTGACAGCTGTTATGAAAATAGAATTCAGAGAAAAAAGACTAAAAACAGAGAGGGCAATTAAGAGGCTATAGCTTTAGTGTAGGCAGGAGGTGATGAGCACCTGAGGTTGAGAAGCATTGAAGAGAAGGGTTTGGTTTCAAGATATGACAGGAGTGTAGGAGACATGAGTGAGAAGGAAGAGTCAACTTAATGTCAATAAAGGAATAACTTTATATTTGACATGAAAAAGTATTTAAGTTGATGGTGCATTAATTTGTGTCAAGCATTATATTAGGGACTAGAGATTCAAATAGTGGAGTAGTAGTCAGGGAGGAGAGTTTTTGGTCAAAGATGGTAAGTGGAATCATAGGGTAATTGATTGATACATCTTTCAAGTAGTGATAATATTGATTTGATTAATGTTCCTAGAGCTTCAGATGGAAATTGAGGGGGATGGAGAGGAGTTGGGGGGAGTATAAAGATGACCAGAGAGATGCTTAGTAAGCCTCAGTTGGACAAATATGGTGAACACTTCCCAATCAGGAGCCCAGCGTCTTCCAGATGGTAGCTGAAATGCCAGATCTAGAGATGGAAATTGTCCTCAGGAAGTTAGCATGTGTTAGTAATTTTAGAAAATTTTTAGTAACTTTTATTCATGTTAACATTGTTTAGTTGTCATATCTAAATCTCTATCACTCCATTTGTAATTTTTTTTTTTTTTTTGGGCAAAGATACTAAAGTGGTTTACCATTCTCTTTTCCAGCCCATTTTACAGATGAATACATTGAGGCAAATAAAGATTAAGTGACTTATCCAAGGTCACATAGCAACTAAGTATCTGAGACTGGATTTCCACTTAGATCTTCCCAACTTCAGGTCATGGGGCATTTTATCTGCTGTCCCACCTAGTTGCCCATCATGTAACATTAGCTTATCTTTTTTTGGTGGCTCTTTGAGGAAAGTACTTTCTTTCTTTTTTTTTTTTCTTTTTTTTTTTTAATTTTATTTGCATAACATATGTGTGGGTAATTCTTCAACATTAACCCTTACATAGCTTTCTGTTACACATTTTTCCCCCCAACTCCCCACCCCTCCCCTAGATGGCAGGATATCCACTACATGTTAATTATGTTAAAATATTGGCAAATCGAATATATGTATACATATGAGGAAAGTACTTTCAAAAGAAAGTATACAGTAGTATATACTAGTTTTTCGACTTATGTAACTATTGGCTTGCCAGATGTGGTAATTTAATGCTTCAAAGAATCCTGGTTTATATTGTAGTAAGTACTCCTCAGATGGAGATAATGCCTTTTTAACTTAATAGAAAATGTATGATTTGTTGAGGCCAAAAAATTAATCATTCCCTCCCTCATCTGGAAATGAACCTTTTCCTAATTTAGCTGTGCTCCCTCTGTTGTTAAGCTCCTTTTCCTCCTTCCTATTTAGTAGGATTTGTTAGAACTTATATTTTCTTGCTATAGTTTTTGAAAACTCAGGGTTATCCACACTGAGGCATCAGAGGAGATTTTTAAAGGATTAATCTTCTATTAATTTTTCAGATTCATCTATAAAGGATGTGATTGTGTCTAATGCCATGCCTTTTTATTATTATTTTTTACTTAGGTGTAAGTTCTGATGCAATTGATGGTCTTTAAATCAAATTCACCCCACATGAAGCATTGAAAATGATTTAGTTATTTTGAGGTTTCTATCCAATATCAATGCTTGTGTAATCAGTTTAGTTGGATATAGAGATAGCCGAGTGTCTCGGTAGATAAAAGTACTAGGCTATGAAAGTAGGAAGAATGGAGTTAAATATGGCCTTAGAAACTATGTGATTCTAGGTAAGTCACTAATTCTTTGTCTCAGATTCCTCATCTCTAAAATGGGGATAATAATAATAATATAATAGCAAATAGCATGTTTCACAGGATTGTTGGTGAGAATCAAATGCAATAATATTTGTAAAATGCTTAGCACAGAGCTTGATACATAGTAGGCACATAATAAATGCACTTAATAAAATACTTTTGTGAGAGCTTTTAACTTCTTGCTCAGTAAATCTAGTTTAGTTTCTTTCCTTTAATTCTGTATACATTATAATAGAATGATTCAAATAAATATTTGATCCTTGTTTTCAATTACCTCATTTTAATAATAGCTTTTTATTTTTTAAAATACATGCTGATAGTTTTCAACAGTCACCTTTGCAAAACCTTGTTCCAAATTTTTCTCCCTTCTTCCCCATCTTCTTCCTTCCCTAGATAGCAAGTAATACAATAGGAATTAAATATGTGCAATTCTTCTAAATGTAAATAAATGCTGCACAAGAAAAATCAGATCAAAAGGAGAAAAAAATTAGAAAGAAAAAAAGAAGCAAGGAAACAACAACTACAAAAAAGGTGAAAATACTATGTTATGATCCATATTCACGGTCTTCTCTCTGGATGCACATCTCTATTATAAGTCTATTGGAATTGGACTGAATCACTTCATTGTTGAAAAGAGCCAAGTCCATCCCAGGAATCACCTCTTGATATCAGCAGCATGTTCTGTGTGTGGATTGACTAAATTATCTATCTTCTACAGAGGAATTTAGGGCTTTTAATTCTCTAAAACCATATTATAGCTTCCTTGTTTTTGGTTCTCTCAAAATTTGGCTTATTCCTGTGCTTATGACAGTAACTGTCACACTATATGGGGAAGTATGGTTCATCCAAGATGTATAAGTAGATACATCTTGGATAAAAGGAGCTGGGGGCTAAGACTCTGAATGACAGGAAGCCAGAGCTCTCCTAGGTGAGAATGCCTAAGGGGGAAAACTACCGGAGGTGGGAAGGTGGGAGATGGTAGTGGGTGGGGAAGAGAAACAGTTTTTCTAACACACCCAAATGACCAGATTCATCATTGCATGAAACTTAATGAGTTACACCCACTCCTTCTGCCAGAAGCTAAGTGAAAGGCTTGAGCTTCCTCATTTGGGTTACTGAATGTAAGAGAGCATGTGAAATGAGGGAATCGGGAATATGTACTTCTTGCTGATCTGTGGTAAGCTTCTTTTATTCTTTCTATGGAATGATTTCTAATCCAGTGCTTTCTGCTTTTGGTTACAAGGGATAGCAACAGGGTACTGTGGGAATTTAGATAAAAGTGAACTTGCCTAGAGAGAAGACAATGCAAATGCAAACATGAAGTAACTACCATCAGTTTAACTCTTAAAAGAATTTTCTTTATTCTGAATGCCATTTATTTATGGATTTATAAGGTATATATAGTAGGACCTGGATTTTAAAGTCTTTTCAACTCTGTTTTGTTCTGCCCTTAATGAGGCATAATTTTGAATACAACCTCCGTAATACTGAATACATTTTCCTTCACAGGGAGAATCTATGTAAGCTCATATTACATCTTAAATATTTTTTCCTTTACTCAGTTGTCTACCTTCATTTCAGTAATTACAGGTTATTGTTGAAAGTGAACTTTGTGAACAGCTTCAACTCAAACTGTGCTATGTTACATGCTTGGGAAAAAATTGCAAAGAAAAATTAGAAAGACCTTGTTTTAGAGACATCATGATTAGAGTTTTAATTTAGAGCTCATTCGAAGTGTTCAGATTGCTGAAAAAAAATTTTTTTTAAATCATGGAAGGTTGTTTGACTCACATTCTTGGCTATTGAGGTTTTATTTTCTATAGCTATTAACCAAGCTTCTTGTTTAAAAAAAATTCAGTTATGTGGGTGGCATTTTTTCTTAGGCTTTGATTGCTTAATTCTACTTTTGTGAAAATGGAAGTTTGCATGCCTGGCATTGGAAATGTTTGCAGAGGAAAGTCAGTCTATATATTTGGAGAATAAATTCGACTCAAGGCAAAGAAAGCACCCGCACACATATCTTTTTGTATTTGGTTTGAGCTTTTGGATGTGGCATATTTTATTGACTTTTTGTTTTTTATTATATAGTGGTCAGAAGGAATCTCTTGATTTTCTTTCTTTCTTTTTTTTTTAATTTCACATTTGACATTTTAGCAATGAAATGGTCCCTTCTGAATGTTTTTAAAGCTCATTTTTAGCTAAACTTTAAACACAGTTGCAAGAAAAATTAGATATTTATAAGGACATCAAGTTTTCTTTTCCTGAGACCTGTTGGATCAGTAGGATTAATGTTACATGTTATGATATATGTACATGTCTAGCCCTCATGATATATGTACATGTCTAGACCCATTACCCATAGAAGAGCCCCCAAAGTAAAAGTACTTTTACAGTTTACTTAATATTAAAACATTATTAAATTTTATTTCATGGTAATTTTTTAAAATGAATAGACTTGCTTAACTAGAACAATAATTTTAAATAATGAGGAATAAAAATTATTTAGAGGTTAGGACTTCTTAGTTATTAATGGAGATGAGAATGAAGTGAACTAAAAATATGACTAATTCTTTGATACAATAGTTATGAAAAGTTACTGTACAATGATTTACAGCATAATTGGACTCTTAAGAATTTGTCTATTCCACATCAATCTAGTAAATAGCTGAGTTTTGAGGTAGCCTCTTGTGTCTTGATTGTGTCAGATCATCATGTTTTTCTTTGTTTTATATGCCTCTTTATTTTCTTTTAAAAATTATAAATGTTTAAAAATAAAGAATTGATTCCCCTTACTTCAAGGAAGAAGTTATATTTATTTTCTACATTTCTGTCATAGAATTTTTTTTTTAGTTTTCTAATATTCTTTATTCATGTTATTGGTATCCTTATATCACACTTACTGTCAGTTTTAGAAAATTCTAAGGTTTAAATAAGATTTTTTTTGTGATTATATTTGAATTATAGGCATTTTCAGCCTATTTCATTTTACAACTTTACTTTGCATGATGGCAAAGCAAATTTTGTATGACAGTTTTTTTAAAATATCTAATGTGTAAGACTTAATTAAAAAAAACTCTTAATAATAATACAGAAAAGTTCTTTTCCCACTTTTTTTTTTTTTAATGTATATTCTAAGAATATCCTGCTGCCCCAAGAGTTTGGTGAATGGGTAACTTTCACTTTTCTCAGTATCCTAACTCTCCCCAGTCCCTTCCTAATCATCTCACATTCACATTGATTTGGAGTAGGTTGTCTCCTAGAAGAGATCTCTGAACAAAATATCTGCAGTGCTTTTGTATAGAGTAACCCCAATGTATGTAGTATACAAAATGTATGTAGTCAACTCAAAGCCCTGAGTAGTTTGGAAAGAACCACAAAAGAATGATCTAGGGCATAGCCTTGCCTTTGAGACAAGTCTCAGGCTTTTAGCCCTACCCACCAAGGGCATGTAAGAAGTAGGACCTTTGAAGGTTGAATAAAAGATACTTAGGCACTTTCCCTGTAGCTTAATTGTCAATCAGGCTGGCATTCCCATGTTCCCATAATAATTTTGTACTGCAAGGATGCTCATAGTTTTTCAAGATTATTTCACTAATGGTGGATCTAGATTTAAAAATACCCATTTTGTGACAATCTGGATTTATTTAACCAATAAATTAGGTGGAGAAACAAATAAAATTGTTTATATAAAAGGTTTTATCATTGGTGGTATGTTTTTTTAAAGAAAAAAAAAAAGCAGAAAGCTTGACTGGTAAAGTATTTGCCAAAATAAATACCCTTTTTCTTTTCCTCTTATTTCTTCTGTCGTTAAATAGTGAAATCACTACCTTCATTTTCAGAATTTCTGTGTTCCTTTTCTAATAGGATATTATTGTCAATATAACTCTTTCAGCTGGCCACTTTTCTCTCTCTTGAGCCCTGATTTCATATCATCTTTTTTTGTGATTCCTTTATTCAATATTCAATACTTCCCTTCCCCTTCTCACTTCATTTGTATTTTTCTGTCCTGCTTATGGAAAGAAGGTGGATACAAGAGAACTCTGTGTGTGTGTGTGTGTGTGTGTGTGTGTGTGTGTGTGTATGTGTGTGTGTACATGCATGCCTGTACATCTGTGTGTAATAGATGATTCTGTTAAAGATTACAAAATTTTGAATTGATAGAACAAACTTTGAAAAACTTTTCTCATAAATTTTATCCTTTATGTGTCCTTGGGAGGTAGGTTATCAGGGTGTGAATGAGTTATGAAAAACTTCAATTTTCCAACATCTTTTCTGTTCTTTGCCAGTGATTTTTCCAGTGTTCATTTTTTTACCTGCTTTTCGTTTAATAACCCATTTGTGAAGGTCATAGAAAAAAAGTGCAAGGTTTGTTCTTGTCTCTTGTCTAATACTATAAAATTGTTTCTTTTTATCACTCTCTACTCTTATACATTATATTCATTTTCAAAGATGCCCCTTCCCTTTTCCTTACCATAGTGAGCAGTTCCTTGTAACAAAGATTTAAGAAAGGAAAAAATAGTTAAACAAAATTAGCCAACACATTTACTATGTCTGACGATTGCTTTTTGTTTGTTTAGGTTTTTGGATTAGATCTATTAGTATAGAGAATTAGTATTAGTATAGAGAATTAGTATAGAGAATTCTTGAAGAAGAAATTCCTTGCACCAAAGTAGTTTGGCACTTTTTGGCAATTTACAGCCTCAGAGAGGTTAAATGATTTCCCCAAAGTCACAAAGGCATTATATTTCAGAGGCAGGACTTGGTCTCTGGTCTTCTTGACTGTGATCCTAGCTCTTTTTTTTAATGGAAAAAAAAATGGATACAGAATTGGAATGAAGAATTATGAGGAGGATGAATGGATATTTGTTTCTTTGTGAGATTGTTTTATCAAAATTGCTCTTTTGGTAAAGAGCATATGTGTTGTCTTCTTGGGTTGTATTTGGTATGCTGCGCTTTTCTTAAGTATGATCTTGTGCAGGTTAGATTTATAGGGCAGCATTGGTCTGATCATCTTGAGATGCTGTATCTAGTAGTAAAGCAGTGGTGCTAGACAACAGCAGTCTTTTATTTTTGAGTGAGAATAACTAGGGGAAAATGTTTTTGATAAGAACTTTGTGATATGATTCTTATTTCCATTAAAAAAAAATCATTATAGGGGTAGTTACGTGGTGCAGTGGATAGAGCCCCAGCCCTGAAGTCAGGAGGACTTGAGTTCAAATCTGGGCTCAAACACTTAAGATGTGCTAACTGTGTGACCCTGGGCAAGTCACTTAACTCCAATTGCCTCAGCAAAAATAAATAAATGAAAAATCATTACAGAACAGTGCTTACTGATTTTCTGGATATATCAGGAAAAAGCAAGAATATTGTATGGCTGTCGATGACAGACTCATGGGAGGATGTGGGTAAGAGTCTCATAAGATGAGCTGGTATAGAATTTTTGGTTGTTATACATATTGAAATGCCAGTGACAAATAATTTTTTTAATGCTATGAAAATTATTTGCATCAATATTAATTGATGAGAATGAAATGGCAGAGAAATTTGACAGAGAACTTAATAAGATCTTCCAAATTAAAACATCACACATTCTGATACTTAGTGACTTCAATATAAAGATGGAAAAAGAATGGAGAGAAATCTATGGGAAAGCCTAGTTTTTTTTTATATATATATATGTGTGTGTGTGTATGTATGTATGTATGTGTGTGTATATATATATATATATGTACATATATATATTTGTATAAGAAAGAGAGAGACATGGATGCCAAAGGCTTGAGGTTAGAATATAAATTCATTTATAAAATCTTTTGAAGAGAATGATGTGTAAGAAAGAGTTATGGAAGTAAGAGTGGCCAAAGATTTGTGTATTACAAGGAGCCACATGCCTTTATTATATCATGGACTCTTTCTTTGAGGAAAGAAATGGTAAGCACTAAACATACTAACACTATAAAGAATGAAATAGATTGTATTATAACAGATAAGAAGAGACTTTTTATTACTGTGTAGGGGCTTATCACAGAATTAGCTGTCTTTGAATAATGAGACCATTAATTCATAAAAGCTAAGATCAGAATTAGAAAAAGAAATGAGGAATAATGAGAAAAGGTATAGTGTTCATTTGAAATAACTTAATCCTAAACTAAAGAGTTGTCAATCAAAAATGAATGGTAAAAAAGAAAAGGTATTGACAATAAATATAATAATTTTATTTAGAAGATTAACCAATAATGTACATTTTTAGTTAATCTTATTATTAGTTATTCTTATTGTTAATTGTCATTTTACAATATTGTAAATTAATTGCCACAACAAGGAAAGCCCAAAAGAGCTCAGAAAACTCTTAGCAAACCTCTTACTTATTTGTCAGAAAGAGAGAGACATGGATGCCAATGGCATGAGGTTAGAATGTAAATTCATTTATAAAATCTTATGAAGAGGAACGATGTATGATTATAAGCAGTATCATCTTATTAGGTAGAAAAAAAGCAGCAGAGGGGGAAATCAGCGGCAAGATAGTGAACTAAGGAAAATAATCTGAAGGGCATGTAAAGATGAAAGTGGACAGAAGACAACAAACAAGAAAATGGAAAAGATTTTAAAAAGTCATTATTCTTACCTGTTTCTTCCAATAGAGACAATGGAACCATCACACCTGGACTTTGCTTAAAGGGAAGGTAGAAATGGCACCAATGAATATAAAAAATTGTAAAAACAGCTGAATTGGCCCGACTATATATAGAGATCTATAGTGCTGGTGGAATGGTGTTCAGAATTCAATAGTCTTTTGAGGAAAAAAAAATCTCAGACCTTAATGTCTCCTCAAACCACTGAGAGCATCAGCAATGAGCAACCCATAAGTCTTTTCTTCCACCTACGTAAAATCTTTCTTAGAGTTATCTTTATATAAATCAAGAACATCTTGAATGAGGGCACTAGTCAGGAACAAGTGACTCTTTGCAAATTGTTTTACAATGAATATTATCTTTATTATTTCACAATTAGTTGAATGTTATAGAGAACATGAGAACCGTCTGTTCTTATTTGTTGATTATGAAAATTATTTGTTGGTAGAACAAAATGCTGCCTTGCAGACTCTTTGCTTTTGTGGGTGTATTGTTCAGTTCAAATTACTTATTTTTTAATTGTGAATATAATGAACACTAAAAAAAGTAAAACAGAAAAAGGATTTTACATGAAACAATATTACATGCATCTTGTTTAAAATGTATGTGTGAGTCTATATGCATACATACAGAGACACACATAACACATATATTTGCTTCTCTTTCAATGTATATAGATAAATATATTATCTATAGCTATCTATCTATTTATTTATCTATCCACATATCAGCTCCATGTGTTCTTTTCAATACTGCCTTGTTGGTCTGTATTTCCTTCCAAATTTTATTCTCTTCTCTGTTGTGCATTTTAAAAAATGATTTAGTGGCCCCCTTTTTCACCTTGTTTTGGGCAATTTTGTTTCTGGCTTCCCTCTTCCCTCCATGGAAACTCTTTCCTTCCTACCTCTCACCCACTCTTACCAGGAACAAAATTGCTATGTTATGGTTCCAGATCTGGAGTGTGGTTCACCTTAATGAGAAAAACAAATGAATAAATGAGCACTTCCTTAATGTGGTAAGTAGTATCTTTATAAAACTAAGCCAATATATGATGGGGATAAAATATTGGCCTTTTCAATTAGATCAAGAGCAAAGCTAAGAGTATCACTGTTGTCAACATTTCTATTTGATATAGTATTAGAAATATTGGCTCTAGCAATAAAATAAAAAGAAATTGAAGGAATAACTATAGCCAAAAAGATACATTATTGATTTTTGTTGGTAATAATGGTGATTTACTTTAAGAACTTTCCCTTTCTTTTGTTATTTCCTGTTATTTATCCTATATATAGTTTGCTTTGTGCATATTTGTTTACATAATATTTTATATTAGAATGTAAACTGCTTGAAGGCAGGATTATCTTTTGCCAGGTTTTGTATTCTTAGTGTTTAGCACAGTGCCTGGCACATAGTAGGTACTTAATAAATGTTTATTGAATTGGAAATTTTTGATAAGAAATAATTGCTTACTGGGATTTGTTGAAATGTAGTTTTGCCAAAAGATGGGGAGGACATTTTGACCTAGATGACCTTTCATATTCTAGATCTTCTTATAAATTACATATTTGTAGTTAGAAGAACCTCAGGGGTCACTTGATCCAACCACTTCATTCTCTACATGAGGAAACTGAAATCCAAAGGAGTTAGACCACCTTGTACATAGCAGAATCAGAACTTGAAGTCTTCTTACTTCTATTCCTTTTCTCTTTTCATTATTTAATTATCATCTAAAATAAGAGCAGTTTGTTGGAAACTGAAATATATGATCACAGCACTTAGCCCCCAGAGTTGCTATGATGGTCAAATGAGATATTTGTAAAGTGCCTAGTAGGTGCCATATAAATTCTAGCTATCATTATTAATTGTTATTCTTTTGGGGGAAGATAAATGATTCAATCTTTCCTATCAGTGGAATGTTCCCAGGAAGGGAGGGTGGTGGTAAATACCTTCCAGATCTTTTTGAGTTTTATGTTGCAGCCTGCTCTTATCTGTTGTCATTCTTTCCATTGCTTTTAGTGTGATAATTCATTTTTTAATTCTTCAGAAAATGTTACATTCAGAATTCTGCTGTCATGTAGCAACTCTGATCGAAAGTTGAGATAAATTCATGGGCTTTGCTTTTCTGATACTTTTCTGTTTCCCAAAGATAAATCAGATTACTCATTCTTTTTTTTTTTTTTTTTTTTTGCTGAGGCAATTGGGGTTAAGTGACTTGCCGGTTCACACAGCTAAGGAAGTGTTAAGTGTCTGAGAGCAGATTTGAACTCAGGTCCTCCTGACTTCAGGGCTGGTGCTCTATCCACTGAGCCACCTAGCTATCCCCACAGATTACTCATTCTTTTGTTTAAATCTCTATACAATTTATTGTCCTTCTTCCATATACACACACACATATACACATACACACACACATTTACTTACATATGTGCATACATATCTGCCATGTCCAAAAAAGTCTTAGGGCAGTTTTAAGCTTTAATACTTTAAAATGGCTGTAAGACTTTGGGGATTATGTATGTATGTATGTATGTAAATTATGAAAATTCATGTATTGTTCATCCAAATACATGCTTCATTCTAGGCAGTAATCATTCTTCATCCACTTGATTTTTCTGGTATTGATAAGCAAACCAGATTCTTTTGAGTAATTGTAGTTTCCTTCTAGAAGGCCTCAGCAGTGTTTTGGGAGCTTCATATAATCAGCACAGTGTCCTTTGTAAATGAGAGCATTTCTAGAGTGCTTCATCATTCACAGGGAATTCCTTTGCAGTTTGCACACCGAGATCGATGCCTTCCATGATAGTGGCTAACAACTTTGGTGAGCATATATCTCCCTGTTTTTAGCTTTGCCTGAAGTTTATGATAAAAGTAATGAAAAGGATTTTTTTTATGCTTTAGGGAATCTTGAATAACTTTAATGTATGGATGAGAAACATTTTTTGGGGGGGAAAAATAGCTGTAAGATGATATTTTTTCCTCAACTGAATTAAATGCCTTTTTATTATTAGCAAACTATTACAGTGGAATTTTATATTCTCTGTATCTTTTAATCAGTCAGTTTTAAAATGATAATTATGTAGCTCATTATAGATTATCACTTTTTGAAAGCTGATTTTCTTACTTCAT
The DNA here is from genome assembly GCA_023553655.1 of Myrmecobius fasciatus. Classification (NCBI taxonomy): domain Eukaryota; kingdom Metazoa; phylum Chordata; class Mammalia; order Dasyuromorphia; family Myrmecobiidae; genus Myrmecobius; species Myrmecobius fasciatus. Next base: position 625,636 of record JAJPUD010000341.1, on the reverse strand, counting down.
CTTCAGTGAAGATGCTTTGACCATGGATGATTCTCAAATGATTTTGTTTAGATAGGAGAGTAGATATATAGGTTTCTCACTGGTGTTTTCATAGTCCTTTTTATGGCATTGATAAATTTTAAGATTTTTCCTATGCCTTTGGTATCTTTATTCTTCCCCTCAGATATTTTGCATATTGATTCCTCAATATTTCCATATCTGTTTCACCTCCATCATAGACTTCCTTTATATACACACTTGGTTCAGTTCAGCTGCTTTTCCTATCTTTTTTTTTTTCTTTTCAAAGCTATTTTCACTCCTTTTGAGTGTATCTGGACCTGTGATGTTATGGTCCGGATGTGATTGTTTCACTGCATTTGATGGAGAAAACTTTATAATAATGATTTAAAAAAATTTTTTTTTCTCATTTTCTTGTTTGTTGTACATTTACATTTTTTTTAATCTTTAAATACCCTTCATATTATTTGCTTATGTGGATGTCTTGCCAAGTTTTTCTTTAAAGTGATTTTACCCTCCAATTTCTTTTTGCTTTATGAGATAATACTACTCATAATCATATATCATTCTTCTTTGTTAGGTTTTACAAACAGTTTTATAGTCTAATCTTGTCTTGGCTTTGTTAAGTAAAGCATATTTGCTTTTCTGGCTCTTTAAAGCACATTTCTAGGCTCTTTTGGTCTCTGTTGTTGCAATTGGTTTATATTGATTTAACCATTGGATAAAATCCTTATAATTCATTTCAATGTCATATTTCTTGCTCATTTCACATTGTTGTTTGTTTAAATTGTTCAGTACTAAATTGTTTTAATTGTATAGCATGTTTTTTCTCATTATTAGTCTGATTTTTAAAACATATTTTGATTTGATAAATGGTTTGACTGCAGACAACTAACTCGATAATATTTTCACATCGATAGTAAGTTTTTTCCTGTCTGTCAAAAGAAAATCTTTTTTTTTTTTTTTTTTTTTTTTTACATTTGGCTTTCTCTGTGACCAGCATGAATACCTTCTTTTTCTTAGTAAATCCATTCAAGATGTAAAATGTGAGACTTATTTATAATTTGAAAATCTTTGGCATCTCTCATTTCTTTTATGTGTAACTATGCTTTTTATTTTGTATGACAATGCATATTTGTTAAAAAATTGTAAATGCTTGTTAATTAGGAGAAAAATAAAATTTAATAATTAGGGTTTATGACAGTCTAAATACTGTGCAGTACTCTCTCCCATTGCTGCTACTCACTGCCAAATGGAAGGATTGAGGAGTTCCATGTTGTATTTATCTTAGTTTCATTTGTCATTATAGCCAAAAAAATTCATTATCCATTGGCCAGCCTATGGGGTAATGTGAATTTCCATACTTAGGAAAGCTAATTTTTGGGAAACAGATTTATTCTCTTACCAAGCTATCCTCCAGGCTTTACCAGCATGGTCTCTGCCAGAAATCATATCCAACTGGCATAGTCTTTGAGAACTTTTGGTCTTCTCCACACAGTGATGACACATTAGATTGATATAAATAAATAAATATACATATATTCTGTATACCTGCTTAAAAGTTTTTTACTCATAATGATAAGAGATTAAAAAAAAAGTATGGAGACTGCTAGTCCAGATGATGGTGTATAACCTTTCATTTGATGCTAGGACAACTAATAAAGTTATAATGTATTGGCTAAATCATTAATCTCTTAGAATCTCAGTTTCTCCATTGTAACACGAGTAATGATACTTTTCCAAAATCACTTAACCAGGTTGTTAGACTAAAATGAAAACATTTTGAAATAAATGGTGATTTGTAAAATATAAGAAATCATTATTCATCTTGTGTAACTCATAGTTCCTATTTTGAACTCTCCCATTCAGCTTTATTAGGCAGATGAGATTATTGCTTTGTTTTCTTTCTTAATTTAAAAAATGCATCAGGTGGACATGGCTCTCTGCAACAAAGAATTGTCTCAAACCAGTTCCAATTGTTCACTGAGGAAAACCATATACACCCAGAGAGAGGGATATGAAATATGGACCACAATGTAACATTTTCATGATCTCTATTGATGTTTGCTTGCATTGTGTTGCCTTTCTCTGATTTTCTTTTTTTTCTTGTAGATAGGATTTTTCTTGCATAACTTGTCAAGTATTTCAACATTATTAACATGTCGTGGACTTCCTGCCATTTAGGGGAGGGGAGGGGACTGAGGGTAAAATTTGTAATGGAAAGCTTTGTAAAGATCAGTGTTGGGGAACTACTCATACATATGTTATACAAATAAAAAGCTTTAATAAAAAAATTAAAATTAAAAAATAAAAAAAAATAAAAAATGCATCAGGTATTGATTCTGTTCATAGACCCTATAGCTGGAAGATATTCTTGGACCTTTGTCCAGTCCTCTCATCACAAGTGGATAAACTGAAGTACAGGGAGGTTGTGACTTGTTCAAATTCACAAAGATAGTAAATATCAAAATTGGGATTTGAACCCAAGTCCTCTGACACTCCAGAATTTTTTACACTATATTGTCTCATATGTGCTAGTTATTGGAAAATTTGAATAGTAGAGTGACAATTGATGCTTGTCCTTCATTCTCAAAGAGGACCATGACATGCAAGTGAATTGGACTTAAGTAAGGGAAGGCTGGGCAAGGTCACCTGCCTCACTTTCCCCTCCAGAGCCATCTGGGTCCAGTGGCAAGATACAGATCAGGAGGACTAGAGATGTGAAGCCCCAGTGAGAGACCTTGGCCTTTTTTAAGTTAAGGTTTTAGTGTTGTATAAAAATAGATATCCCCAGTTTGGAGTTTTTTTTTTTTTTTTAGCAGATATAGTGATGGATTCATAGCTAGTATGAAATTAGTTAGATACCCTTTGTAGATTCTGTGTTGGTCATCCACTTTTTCTGTGAGTCATGATTAAAAGTTAAATGGCTCTCATCTCTAGGATAAAGACTAAAAGTGCCCTGCCTAGTATTCAGTGTCTTCTGTAGATTGGTTAGAATCTGTCCTGTCACACTCTGTCAGGCCAGATAAGACATAGAATTGAGATAAGACATAGAAAGCTATTTGTAACCTCAATGTACATTGCAATATGAAGACTGTTATAATTATTAACTTCATTATCATACCTTTGGCCATATGCACAGCTCTAGCCAAACTATTCTAGTCACTGTTCCTGAACAAATCATATTCTAACCTTTTTTTGTTCATGCTGCAGTGCTCATGCCTGTATTGTTTCTCCTTACTTCTGTGTATTTGAATTTTTTTCATTGTTCAAGGTCCAACCTTTTCCTGATTTCTTTCTTAGGTAATTTTCAAAGCATAATTTATTCCTTTATTAAGCTTTTTCTTGATCTTTTCAACTCCCCAATTATTCACTTTCCTTCTGGAAATCACTTTGTATATGCTGTGGTTTGTATTTAGGCAGTTAGGTGGGGTATGTAGAGCTTTTTCTGGGCCTAGAGTCAGAAAAATATATAAATGAGTCAATATTTGTAAAGGGCAAAGTATTGGTCTGGTCTCCCTTCCTCCTCTTTCTCCTTCCCTCCTTTTTCTCCTTCCCTCCTTTTTTTCCTTCCTTCCCTCCTTCCCTTTTTCCTTTCTTCCCTCCTCTTTTTTCCCTCCCTCCCTCCCTTTTCTCCTCCTTCCTTCCCTCCCTTTCCCCCTCTTCCCCTTCCTTCCTTTTCTTCTCTTTCCCTCCTTCCCTTTTCCTCTCCCTCTTCTCTTCCTTCCTTCCTCTCTCCCTCTTTCCTTCCTCCTTCCCTTCCCCTTCCTTCCTTTTTCCCTCTCTCCCCCTTCCTCCCTTCTTCCCTCCCTTTCCCTTCCTCCTTTCCTCTCTCTGTAGTGCTACATAAATGTTCTTTATTATTATTTATTTATTTGTGTATATATTTGCATAGAAAACAAAGTACCAATCAAAAGAATCCTTGATTTTCTCCAGAATAAAACCCTAAGCTTGAATCTGCAGGATATATAGTTGGTAAACTTATTAGTTCTAATGACTAACAACAAATTAGGCATATTAGCTGTGATGCATATTACCTTCTTTTTGAAGCCTTTCCTGTTGCTGAGGTCTCCCTTTCTTTTTCTACCCTATACATGTAAATTACCTTGTATATGCTTTGTACATACTTATATATATATATATATCTCTTCAGATTAAATTAAATCCTTAAGAACAAGGATTACATTACTTTTATCTTTGTATTTCTAGCTTCTAGCACATTGTCTAGAACATAATAGATGTGCTTTTTAAAAAAAATAAATGCTTACTTATTGATTGAACAAAAGTCAAACAAAAAGTCCATTATAACTCCAAGGAAAAGTCAAAGCATTTTCTTGAATTTCAGTATCGACCATCATACATTGCTTGAAATATCTAAATTTGGGGGGAAATGTAGAAATTTTATGTTGGTAATTCATCCTGTATTTCTTTATGGTCTACTTAGAGAACACTAGACTTGTGTGTGTTTGTATTTGAGAAAATGAATTAAAAACATTGTTTCACCTAAAATGATGTTACTTGTCTCAGTTGTGATAAGGTGTTTTTTTTATTTACAAGAAGATAATTATAGAAAATCTTTGTGGTTTATAGATTGTTAAGAACATACCAGGAAGCTGGGGGACCCTAAAGAGAATTTTTGTAGGCTTGGCTTTTAATTCTGTGAATCTGTGATTGTAATAACTTTAAAATATTTTGACTGACTAGAGAAAGTTTTAGGAAGTGTAACATTAAGAATTATTTTTATGTGGGAAAAGTCTGCTTTAAAAAAATGGGACAATGATGATATTGCATGTAACTCTTTTGTTACACAGTTTTAACTAACACAGCACTGAAATGTTACTTCACTGGAATTTGAAAATAGTTTTTTATGTTTTCTCTGTTCTATTCTTCTCATGCCTAAAAGGGAAAAAAAAAAACAGAAAAAAAAACAACAAATAACAGTTTGGTAGGAACAGATGGCTGCTCTGGGCATTTATTCTGTAATAATTTTGTATTACCGAATGGGGGATGATTGCACTCATTCTTCTGGTATGGGGAGGCTAATGGGGAGGGAGGAGAGTTCCAAACTTGACATCAGGTAAACATAATCCTAAATTTAGGCCTCCTAGATTTATTATGCAAGTTAAATTTTCATAGGGATATTTAATTTGGAAACATGCTCAGTTATTCAAAAGGTTGGCATTTCTACGTTTGTTTTTTTTTTTTTTCATTTCTACGTTTTTAATTAATACCTGATATACTTAGATTCTTTGATGGAAAATTAAATAAAGAAGGAGATCATCTATCTATCTAGATAGATTTTAAAGATGAGGAAACCTAGACTGGTTGAGTGATATCCAAAAATCATATGGAAGATGAGAAGGTGTTCATCTCTAAGCCCTTTGACCCCGGGTTCAGGGCTATTTCTATTGTACCACACTATCTCCCTTTGAAGGAAAATTAAGAGTTGGAAGTATTTGGAAATAAAAAGCAAATGATTTGTAATGCTAAAATCTGAAAATAGGTATGAACATAATGGAGAATGGCAAATCTTCAAAGTAAACATGTACTTTTATCAAAACAGAAAACCAAAAATCCATAGGGGACTTCAGTCTTATGCTGTTTGAAGGGCATACATGTAGTTCTAGGCTGATGATTGCAAAATCATCCTGTCCTACTGAGCCAAATTTTTTTACCCACAATCCCATAACATGGATAACTTCGTTGATAAACTATAGTTACAAAAAATATTTTATCAATTGCAGTAGAAAGGGCTTATATTGGGGCAGCTAGGTGGCGCAGTGGTTAGAGCACCAGCCTGAAGTCAGGAGGACCTGAGTTCAAATCTGCCTTCAGACACTTCCTAGCTGTGTGACCCTGGGCAAGTCACTTAATCCCAATTGCCTCAGCAAAAAGCAAAAAAAGAAAAAGAAAAAAGAAAAAGAAAAGAAAAAAAGAAAGGGCTTACATTTCTATTAAAAAAAAAAAAACACTACAAAACAGGAATAAATGGACCTTTCTTTAAAATTGATTTAGGAGGATCTATCTAAAATCGAGCTAGCATTTGTATGTAGCAGTAAAAAACTAAAATCCTTTCCATTAAAATTTGACAACACTGGAATTACTAGAAATAGAAATTGGACAAATAAGCACAGATAAAGAAGAAACAAAATTCTTTATTTTTGAAGATGATATGGTAGTTTACTTAAAGAATTTCATCAAATTACCATAAAATTAGCTGAAATAGTAACAAATAAAATTTAAGAACCTAAAATAAATCCACATAAACCATCAACAATTCTACATAATACCAACATAACTTAACAGAAAGAAGTAAAAAGAAAAATTCCATTTAAAATAACTCCAGATCGTATAACACACCTGGGAGTCTGTCTTGTAAGGTAATACAAGAATTACATAAATACAACTTACAAAAATGGAGAAATAGTTGGAAAAATATTAATTGCTTATGGGTAGTATGAGACAATGTTATAAAAATGGCACTACTACCTAAATTTTTTATTCAATGCTATATCAAACTACTAAAAGGCTTACTTTATAGAATTAGAAAAAATAGTAAAATTCAAATAGAGGTAAAAAAGGTCAAGAATTTCAGAGCAAGTTGGGCAGCTAAGTGGTGCTGCGTATAGAGCACTGACCTTTGTCAGGAAGACCTGAGTTCAAATGCACTCTGAGACACTTGACACTTACCAGCTGTGTGACCCTGGGCAAGTCAGTTAACCCCAGTTGCTTCTCCCCTTCCTCCTACCAGTCCAAAAAAAAAAGATTCTTGTGGGAAACAGTGAAGAGGGGGAAGGTTTTATGAGGACACAGAAGTGCCAGGAACTCAAACTGTATTACAAAAAGTTTCTAGTTAGTATATATATAAAATCAGTGGAATAGATCAGGTACCCAAGCATATCTAATAGTCAGTTTAGTATTCAGTAAACAGAAAGATCCTTACTAGAATTCATTATTTGATATATTAAAAAAAAAACTAATGGGAGAATGGAGAGTAATTTGGAAAAAATTAGATTTAAGCAAATATGTTACACCTTATACCAATGTACAATCCAAATGGATACATAGCCTAAATATAAATCAGAGAATGTAATAAATTAGAGAAATGAGGAGGAAAAAAAACTTGTTTTATCTATGGATAGAAAAAAAAATTCATGACCAAACATGAAATGGAGAAAATCACAGAAGATAAAATGGATAATTTTGATTATGTGAAATTTAAAAAGTTTTACATAATTTTTTCAAATAATATTTTTCCCAGTTATATATTTTTAAAAATTCAATTTAATATTTTATTTTCCCTAGTAAAACAATTAAAATTTGTTTTTGAAACTTTGAGTTTCAGATTTTTTCTTTTCCTTTTTCTTTCTCTCCCCATTGAGAAAGCACACATGATGTTATGTACCACATTTCTGTAGTTTTACACAAATTAATCCAAAAAAGTAAGGTTAAAAGGGAACTGATTAACTGGGGGAAAGGGAGGGGGGAAATCTTTGCCACAAGTTTTTCTGATTAAGATTAAGAATTGGAATAGGTTCTTCTTTTGGGAAGAAACCCAGGCTATTTATAGGTGTATTAAAAAAAATGCAGTAAGTGACTATTGGTTCCATCCATCAAACAACAAAGATGACCAGAAAAAAATAAAGAAAATTACAGATCTTGGTGAGACTGAGAAAATAGGCATACTTATACATTTTTGAATTGTATCCATAAAGTCACTAAATAGTGCCTGATTTTTGACCCAGATATACCACTGTTGGTTCAATACCAGGAACACATCCAGGAACAAGGAAGATGTTTTTTGTGTACAAAAATATTTATAGCAGTTTTTTTCTTAAAACTAAAAACTTGAAACCAAAGGAATGTCTATCAGTTGAAGAAATTGTGTTATGTTAATATGATAAGATACTGTTGTGCTGTAAGAAATGAGGAAATAGAGGATTTCAAAAAGACATGAAAAAACTTATGACTGAAGCAGTGAAATTAGCAGAACCAGAAGAATAATTTATAAATTATTAAATTATTATAAATTATAAAAACAATGTTATGAAAATGAACAATTTTGAAGACTTTTTAAAATGAAGGGAAAATTAGCAGAACAAAGTGAAAAGTTTCTAAAGACTTAGCTTTGAAAAACTTGATCAATCTTATTGAACATCTATGATTCCAGAGGACCATATGTTATTTATTCCTAGTGGAGGTACTACATTCTGGGTGAAGAATGAGGCATCTGTTTTGTTTGTTTGTTTGGCTGATTTTTGAATATGGCCAATGAGGGAATTTGTTTTGCTTGATTATGTATCTTTACTACAAGGAATTTGTTTTTCCTTTTCAGTAGGCTTGGAAAAGGGAAGGATGTTAAAAATGACACTTTAATTAAAAAAAAAAAAGGTACAAAGACAAAAACAAAATAATAGTCCTTGAAAAGTGGGCATGTAGCCTGCATTGTAATTTTAAAAATGTACCTATAATTTTATTCCTTTTGATGATTCTATGCCTATAATTAAATTATATGTATAAATGTATACAACCTAGTTAAAGTATTACTGTCTGGGACTCAGAATTTAGGACCTTGGTAATGGCCACTAAATTCTGCTGATTAATGCTTTTTCATTGAGAGTGGAATCAAAATTTTTTTTTCCTTTTTAGTATTTGACCTTAGTCACATTTTATGGATAAGGTTCAGATTAGCTGATTTGTTCCTAAATTAGTGACTGTATTTTCACTGTTTACCTATGAAACAATATACACATTTTTAGGTTTCAATTTCAGGGTACCATTTTTTCAGACATTATTTACATTTCTGCATGGCAAACATTCTCCAGTATATTTATAATTATGATTAAAAGGTATGATCACTCTTCAATGCTTTTAGTCAAAGTGAAGAAATTCCTTAAATTTTCTATTTTAATTTAGAATTTTAAATATTCTCCAGAGTTTCACATTAGAATAAAAATTTATAGTCACCTTGCCTTTACTCCATGCTATATTCTCCCAAACCTTCACAGGTACTTTTTTTTAAAAAATTGGTAAGTTTTGTTTTTAAAACACTTCATATATACACGTCCCCTTCCCTACCTAACAAGAAATGTCTTTTTGGCAAAGAATAAAGAAGAAAAAAACTACATAAATTAAGCCAACCAACATACCATATCTAACAGTTTATGCAGTGTTTCATACCCATAAGAACTCCATTCTTTTACCCATTCTCTATTTTAAAAAAAAAGGAAGGAAAATGTATTTTAAAGCTCTTCTGCATCTAAGTTTAATCCTTAAAGAATATTGTTTCATTTTCAGGGTTGCTTGGATGCTATTGTTGTGGATGACAAACTCTATACTATGTTTTTTAGCCAAAATATATAAGAGAATTTTGTTGCTAACAATAAGATTTTATTAAGTATTTATTATATGTCAGGCAACTGCTGATAATTCAGAGAAAGGCAAACCCAGCCCTTGCTTTCAAGGAGCTAGCTCAGTCACTGTGTACAAATAAGCTAAATATAAGATAAAATGGAAGTAATCAAAAGAAAAAATACACTAGAATTAAAGAGGATCAGGAAAAGCTTCTTGCAGAAAGTTGAATTGTAGCTGGAACTTGAAAGATGTCAGGGGATAGAGATGAGGAGTGACAAAGTTCTAGTCATTGAAAATGCCCAGAGTTAGGAGACAGGAAATGTCTTGTGGGAAGAACAGCAAAGGAGACCAGTATCAGTTGATCTCAGAGTATGTTGAGTCAGAAGACTAAAAAGAAAGGAAGCACCCTTGATTAAAATCAAGAAGGTCTTGAAAAAGACAAATAGAAGATATTATGGTTGATCGTAGAGGTAATGGAAATCACTAAAGTTCTTTGACCTGCATTGTAGGAGGATTAGCTGATGAATTTACCAAATGAAATAGTATAAAGGGAGAAGAGAATCAAGACAGAGCACTGGGGATGCCCAGATTAGCAGATCTGATTTTGATAAATGTTTAGCAAAGAACACTGAGAAAGATTAGTCAGAAAGGTAGGAGAACCAGGAAATAATATCATGAAAACCTAGAGAGAAGAGACTGTTAAGTAAGGGATGGTCAGCTGTGTCAAAAGATGCAGAGAGGTTAAGAAGAATAAGTAAAGATGTCTAGATTTGGCAATTAAGAGATCATTAGTAATTTTGAAGAAGACAGTTTCAGTTAAATAATTTGATCTGAAGAAAGTGAGAGGAAAGGAAGTGAAAGAACCTTTTGCAGTTGACTTCAAGAAGTTATACAAGCAAGTAGAAAAAATACAAGATGATAATCAAGACATGGATCAAGTGAGGGTTTTTTTGAGGATTAGACAGGGTGATAACCTGTGAAAGACTGAGGAGTGGAAGGATTTGAGGTCATGGTGAGGAAGAAGAACAGGGTTTGGGAATGTAAGGCAGAGGAAGAAATAGAATGACAATAGATTTTGTTCACATATGAAAATTTCAAGAGTTTATGAGCATGGAAGTGGTATTTTTGTGGGTGTTAGGAAGCAGATCATGTAAAATAAGTATCTGTGGATCTGTGAGATTTGGGTGTTTCAGGGAGTATCTGTATATGCTGAAGTCCTCTTGTATGAGGGCAGGATTTGAGAAGAAAAATACTGTCAATCAGGCATTGAACTTACTGGAGGACAGTAGACAATAGTGACCAAATTTGCTTAAAAAGAAAAATGGTGTTGAGTTGAGCCTTACTCTCACCAGCTCTTTAGTGGTTTCCTATGTTGATAGGAAACAAGATTTTAGATCATTCAATAATTAGGAAAAAAAAGAAAAAAAGAAAAGGAGACTTACCTAGTTATATCATAGGAAACATCCAGAGCAAGAATATTCAGAGGGGACACCCTGTTTATTTGCTTTTGCATAGTTTCTTGGTATTGGTAATACTATTGATTCAAGTTTCTTCCACAAGAAGCAAGAGTTTGGGGGCCAGTTAGTTAGCTACATTAACTAATTGAACCAGTTAATCAAGAATCAAGGAGGAGCTTGATTCCTCTTAAAGGAAAAAACTGGTCTTAAGTGGGGGATAGCACCTTAGCTTCCTAAGCTCTATCCCCAGGCAGGGCCCTAAGAAATATTGTTCCTCTATGCACAAAAGGCTATATGCATACCCATTGATCTACCAGTATCACTACTAGGTCTGTATCCCAAAGAGATCATAAAAGAAGGGAAAGGACCCACATGTGCAAAAATGTTTGTAGCAGCTTTTTTTGTGGTGGCAAAGAATTGGAAATTGAATGGCTGCCCATCAATTGGGAAATGGCTGAATAAATTATGGTATGAATGTTACAGAAAATTATTGTTCTATAAGAAATGGTGAGGAGGCTGATTTCAGAAAAGCCTGGAAAGACTTACATGAACTGAAGCTGAGTGAAGTGAGCAGAACCAGGAGAACATTGTACACAGTAATAACAAGATAATGTGATGGTCAACTATGATGGACTTAGTTTTTTTCAATAATATGGTTATTTAAGGCAATTCCAATAGACTTAGGATGAAAGTGCCATCTGTATCCAGAGAGAGAACTATGGACACTGAATGCAGGTTGAAATATACTATTTTCATCTTTTTGTTTTGTTTTGTTTTGTTTTTCTTTTCCTTGTAATTTTTCCCTTTTCTGATTTTTCTTTCACAACATGACCATTATGGAAATATGCTTAAAATGATTCTACATATATAACATATCAGATTGTCTGCTATCTTGGGGAAGGGGGGAGGTAAGAGGGAGGGAGAAAAAAATTGGAACTCAAAATCTTATGAAAATGAATGTTGAAAACTTTTTACATGTAATTGGAAGTTAAAATACTATTGAATTAAAAAATATTGTTCCTATTACAAATGATCATATTAACCCTGGAACACTGTCTTGTCATGGTAGATAGACTTGTGCAATTCAGTGAAAAAAATGAATTATACCATGCAGGGTTACCCAAAATGGACAGATCATAGTGGAGAATTCTAACTTCCACCAAGGAAATAGCAAACTACTCCAGTATCTTTGCCAAGAAAACCACGGGAATGCTAAAATAGGAAACCAAAGGTAATTGGAATATCAGGTAAGTTTGGCCTTGGAGTACAAAATGAAGCAGGGCAGAGACTAATAGAGTTTTGTCAAAATGGTAATAACAAACCCTCTTTTTCAGCAACCCAAAAAAACAATTTTACACATGGACATCATTAGATGGTCAATATAGAAATTAGATTGATTATATACTTTGCAGTCAAAAGTGGAGAAACTCTATACAGTCAGTTAAAACAAGACTTGAAGTTGACTGTTACTTAGATTATGAGCTTCTTATTGCAAAATTTAGAAAATTGAAATTGAAAATTGAAAAAAGTAAGGAAAACCATGAGATCATATAGATATGACCTAAATAACACCCTTATGAATATGAAATGGAAGTGATGGATATAGATTTATCCACTAGACAGAGTGTCTGAAGAATTATGGATAGAAATTTGCAAAATTGTAAGGGAGGCAGCAATATTCCAAAGAAAGATAAAACAAAACAAGAAAGCAAAATTGTCTGATGAGGCTTTACAAAAAGCTGAAAAAGAAGGAAAGCAAAAGGGAAAGGAGAAAAGGAAAGATATGCTCAGTTGAATGCAGAATTCCAGAAAATAGCAAGGAGAGATAAGAAAGTTTTCTCAAATGATCAATTCAAAGAAATCAAAGAAAATAGGATGGGAAAGGCAAGAGATCTCATCAAGAAACTTAAGACATATCATGGGAAAGTTTCATACAAAAATGGGCATGATAAAAGACCAAAAAAAAAAAAAATTGAAGAGATTTAACAGAAGCTGAAGAGATTAAGAAGTAGTATCAATAAGACACAAAAGAACTATACAAGAAATATCTTAACATCAACTATAAAAATCATGGTCTGGCTACTGCTCTAAAGGTAGACATCATGAAGAAAGAAGTCAAGTGCACCTCAGAAAACATTGCTAGCAATAAGATGAATGGAGATGTTGGAATTCCAGTTGAACTCTTTAAAATCCTAAAAGATGATGTTCTTAAAGAGCTATACTCAATATGCTAACAAATTTGGAAAACACAACAGTGGCCATATATCAGTTAATGTTCCAATGCTAAAGAAGAGAAATATCAAGAAATGTTCAAATTACTAAACAATTGCACTCACTTCAAACTCCAGCAAGGTTATGCTTAAGAATCTGCAAGTTAGGCTTCAGCAATATGTGAACTGAGAAATTTTTTTTTTTTTTTACTTGTTGTGCATGTTCTTCGGAAAGAACCAGACTAGACGGGCCAAATTTTTTTTTTTTTAAGCTTTTTATTTGTATAACATATGTATGGGTAGTTCCCCAACCTTGATCTTTACAAAGCTTTCCAATACAAATTTTACCCCCAGTCCCCTCCCCTCCCCCAGATGGCAGGAAGTCCACTACATGTTAATAATGTTGAAATGCTTGAGAAGTTATGCAAGAAAAATCCTATCTACAAGAAAAAAAAGAATCAGAGAAAGGCAACACAATGCAAGCAAATGTCAATAGAGATCATGAAAATGTTATGTTGTGGTCCATATTTCATGTCCCTCTTTCTGGGTGTATATGGTTTTCTTCAGTGAACAACTGGAACTGGTTTGAGACAATTCTTTGTTGCAGATAGCCATGTCCATCAGAACTGATCATCACGTAATACTGTTGTTGCCGTGTATGATGATCTCCTGGTTCTGCTCGTTTCACTCAGCATCAGTTCATGCAAGTCTCTCCAGGCCTCTCTGAAATCGTCCTGCTGGTCGTTTCTTACAGAACAATAATATTCCATAACATTCATATACCATAATTTATTCAGCCACTCTCCAATTGATGGGCATCCCTTCAGTTTCCAGTTTCTAGACACTACAAAAAGGGCTGCCACAAACATTCTTGCACATGTGGGTCCCTTTCCCTCCTCTAAGATCTCTTTGGGATATAGGCCCAGTAGAAACACTGCTGGGTCAAAGGGTATGCACAGTTTGACAACTTTTTGAGCATAGCTCCAAATTGCTCTCCAGAATGGTTGGATCCGTTCACAGTTCCACCAACAATGTATTAGTGTCCCGGCCCTCCCACATCCCCTCCAACATTCATCGTCATCTTTTCCTGTCATTTTAGCCAATCTGACAGGTGTGTAGTGGTATCTCAGAGTTGTCTTAATTTGCATTTCTCTGATCAATAGTGATTTGGAGCAACTTTTCATATGACTAGAGATGGTTTTAATTTCATCATCTGAAAATTGTCTGTTCATATCCCTTGACCACTTATCTATTGAAGAGTGGCTTGAATTCTTATATATATGAGACAATTCTCTATATATTTTAGAAATGAGGCCTTTATCAGAACCATTAAATGTAAAGATGATTTCCCAATTAGATGCTTCCCTCCTAATCTTGTCTGCATTTGTTTTGTTTGTACAGAAACTTTTTAACTTAATATAGTCAAAATTATCCATCTGGTGTTCAATTAGGAGTTCCAAGTCTTCTTTGGACATAAATTTGTTCCACCTCCACAGGTCTGAGAGATAAACTATATTACGTTCCTCTAACTTGCTTACAAAGTCCCTCTTTATATCTAGATCATGAACCCATTTAGATCTTATCTTGGTATGTGGTTGAACTGAGAATTAATGAAAGAACAAATAGTGAGTAATTGTGGATTATGGAGAAAACAAGGGAGTTCCAGGAAAATATCCACTTCTGCTTCATTGACTATACTAAAAGTCTTTGATTGTGTGAATCACAACAAAATGTGGCAAGTGTTTCAAGAGATGGGAGTATCAAATCATCTTACCCATCTTTTGAAAAACTTGCATTGGGGCCAAGAAGCTACAGTTAGAACATAACAGGGAACAACTGAGTGGATTAAGATTGGAAAAAGGATTATGATAGGGCTGCATATTGCCATCTTATTTAACTTTTATGCAGAGTACATCATGTGAAGTGTCAGATTGCAAGAATGAAAAGCCAGAATTAAGGTTGCCAGGAGATATATCAACTATCTCAGATATGCAGATAATATCACTTTGATGGCAGAAAGACACAAGCCATTCTCCAGTTGATAAATGGTCAAAGTATATGAACAGACAGTTTTCAGATGAAATTAAAATCATTTCTAGTCATATGAAAAAAAATGCTCTAAATCACTATTGATCAGAGAAATGCAAATTAAGATAACTCTGAGGTGCCACTGCACACCTCACACATTGACTAAGATGACAAGAAAATATGATGATAAATATTGGAGGGAATATGGGAAAACGGGAATACTAATACATTGTTGGTGGAATTGTAAACTGATCCAACCATTCTGGAGGGCAATTTGAAACTATGCCCAGAAGTCAGTCACACTGTGCCTGCCCTTTGACCCAGCAATGTCTCTACTGGGTCTGTCATCTAAAGAGATCATAAAAAAAGGGAAAAAGACCCACATATGCAAAATATTTGTAGCAGCCCTTTTTGTAGTGGCAAGGAACCAGAAACTGAGTGAATGCCCATCAGTTAGAAAATGGCTAATTAAATTATGGTATATGGATGTTATGGAATATTATTCTAAAAGAAACAATCAGCAGGATGATTTTAGAGAGGCCTGTAGAGACTTATATGAACTGATAGTAAGTGAAGTGAGCAGATCCAGGATATTTGTATATGACAACAGCAAGATTACATGATGATTAATTCTGATGGACTTGGCTTTTTTCAGCAACGAGGTGATTCAGGCCAGTTCCAATGGTCTTGTGATGAAGAGAGCCATCTACACCCAGAGAGAGGACTGTGGGAATTGAATGTGGATCACAACATAACATTTTCACTCTTTTTGTTATTTGCTTGCATTTTGTTTTCTTTCTCATTTTTTTCCTTTTTGTTCTGATTTTTCTTGTGCAGCAAGATAGTTGTGGAAATATGCATAGTAAATTGCACATGTTTAACATATTGGATTACTTGCCATCTAGGGGAGAGAGTGGGGGAAAAGGAAGGAACAAAATTTGGAACAAAAAGTTTTGCAAAGGTGAATATTGAAAATTATTTATGCATAAGTTTTGAAAATAAAAAGCTTTAATCTAGAAAAGCAAAATAAAAAAGAACCATTTATGTATCAAGCAGTCCCTTACATGTGGCTAGGGGAATTACAAAGGTGATTATGATGTTGTTTCTGTCCTCATGAAGCTTCCAATATTTCATTTCATAGTAACATCTTAGAATGTTTACAATTTTCAGAAAATAGACTAAGATATAACACAGGGATGGATCATTTATCCTCATTAAAACAATATTTTATCTAGAAATAAAAACTAAAACTATTACTTAATTAAAAAAAAAAGAAAGAAAGAAATGATCATCAGGATGATTTCAGAAAAGCCTGGAGAGACTTGCATAAACTGATGCTAAGTGAAGTAGAACCAAGAGAACACTGTACACAGCAATAACAAGATTATGTGATGATCAGCTGTGATGGACATGGCTCTTTTCAACAATGAGATGATTCAGGTCAGTTCCATAAACTTGTCATGGAGAGAGCCATTTGCATCCAGAAAAAGGACTGTGGGGAGTGAATGTGGTCCCTTTTAGATCTGATTTTTTTTTTTTTTTTTTGGTATAGCGTGATAATTGTGGGAATTATATATACAAGAATTACATATGTTTAACATATATTAGGTTACTTGTTCTCTAGGGGAGGGGATAGGGAAAGGAAGGGAGAAAAAATTTGGAACACAAGGTTTTGCAACAATAAATGTTGAAAACTGCATATATTCTGAAAATAAAAAGCTATTTTTTTAAAGAAGCTTTTTTATTATAGTAATAGAGAAGAGTGCAATCATTACAAAGTTCAAAGGGGCTAATTAAGGCTCACTGTTAGGAATAACATTTTGACAATTACAGTTGATCCAAATAGGAATTGCTTTCTTAGAGAGATGGTGGGTTCCCCTCCTTAGATCTCTTTAAGAAGAGACTACATGGCTACTTGTGAGGTATATTATAGTGGGGATTTCTTTTATGTATGGATTGGGCTAGATAGCCTTCAAGAATATTTCCAAATTGTGTGTGTGTGTGTGTGTGTGTGAGAGAGAGAGAGAGAGAGAGAGAGAGAGAGAGAGAGAGAGAGAGAGAGAAAGTTGATTTAATATATATATATATTGAGGGTTGTGGTTCAGAAAAATGTTAACTTTCTGGCCTCCTTTTTGTAATTACATATATTTTTAAAAACAATTTTTTAAACAGTACACTTAGACTAACCCTTCACCTCCACCATAAGTTTGTGGACTTGCCAGAAATGTTTTTGGAAGGGATTCTTTTCTTCCTATTACTTTGCCAATAAGTACCAGTGTTTGTACATAGGATCCCTTCATGCTGTGGTTGATTATTTATTTCTGTCAGTGTTTGGCTTTTTTTTTTTTTACAGGGCCAATAAAGTGATGATAGTATTATCATAATACTATGAATTCTGGTTTACTGAAGATATACATAAATTTACTTGTTTGCAATTTTTGGAAAAAGTATACAGGCTATTCATCTTTCCATTCTCTTTAAAAGTTAGTACAGAGCCCCAAAGTTGCATCACCTTACAGCAGACCTCGGTAGTAAAGGCAAAATTGATCAAAATAACACGGAATTCCTTGCTTGTACAAAATATGTGTTTGTCCACTAATTGGAGTGAAAGAACAGAAAATTTCCCCTGGAATATTACTTGAAAGAGCTCCAAAATTCAAGTTCAGTTCTTCAACTTACTTGTCACATAATTCTGTGAGAAAGACCTATATGTTTACTGATTCCCAGATCAGTTTTTATGCTATAGCTTGCGTGTTTTAACTTGTAACAGTTCAAGAGTCCTGAAACCTGTCTGCCTAGAATGTTTATGTCAGCAAACCCACAAATTGTGGGTGGTTGTTGATGGGTTTGTTTTTTTGTTTTTTGTTTTTTTTGTTTTTGGCAGAGGTAGACTTTTCACACGCCTGTTTCTATTTTGATCATTATACTTGCTTTGTACCCAAAGCAGCTAATTCAGGCAATTTTGGCACCACCACCTCCAGGTGAATCTCCCTGAGAGATTTTAGAGTGTTTTCCTTCTGTCATCAAAGATCCAGACAGTCTTATCCCTCCTTAGTAATAGGCATGCTTGTCATACAGGCTACCACATGTTTGTGGCCTCTCCCCAAGATGGTACAGTCACCTGATTAATCAGATGGCCATCCCACTCTGTGTGAGTATTATGCTAGGAAAATGTGACTTGTTGAGGTGAGAAGGGAGTGAAGCTGCCAGCATTATGAGGAAATAAGCTGGGTGCTCCAGGAGATCTCTTGAGATTCTTTCTTGGTTCATGTCTCTTTCTTAATGGATTAATGAAATCCTTTGTAACTCAACTTGCTTTTTTTTGTCTGGAAAAACTCCATAGGATGGCTGCATTTGCTGCTGGACATGGCAGAGAGGTAAGTTAGCTAAGTCTCTAAAACTGGAGGAACCAGAGTCTGTAATAGATATTAGGGACAAGAATAATGGATCTGGACCTGGGATTTCATTGATATAGAAAACACCCACTTCTATTCAAGTTTTAAGGAGTTTACTAGATTTCTGAGAATTTAAGTAGCTTACCCAAGATCACATACCCAGTATGTGTGAGAAGTTATGAATTTAGGTCTTCTGGATCCCAGAGTAGACCTATATCCCCTATTCAGAGCTGTTGCTCATTACAACTTGTAAATCACACCAAAATTGAGTGTTTAGGCCATTTGTTGATTGCGTTTATAGGAGGGCCATAGATATCTCTTTTCAATGATGATAATGACCTATGGATAGAAATCCTTTTTTGGAGGATGAGGTGCTTGGAGTATCAGATTTCCCTTTTGGGCAGAAAAGAACCTGTAGCTAAGAAAGTATAAGCTAGGACTTTAACTTGAAAATATAATCAGTTTCTTCTTTGGGACATTTCAATCTTTTATAGAAGTTTGTCATATTTGGAATGTAATTCTAACATAATTATGAATGAAAATTTCCAAACTAGTTTAAGTTGGCTTTACCTTCTTAAGCTATTATGTTTTTCTACAAGATTTATGTTTGTGAAAGCATAATTTTCAGATTATAAAATTATTCTTAAAATGGCTAAAAAAAATGTAAGCAGAATAGAACTAGAAAAGAGTGGAAAAATTAAGTGCTCATGATGGAATCAAGTATGATAGATAGTGGCAGTATGCATAGCTGATAGAAAGTTAGTATCCCAATAAGGAGAATCTTGCAACTTCTCATACATTCCTGCTATCTACATTGTAAGAGTGAGTTTCCTTACTGGAAAATTTTAATTGAATTTAATTAGAAAATTTAATTGGGAAACTATTTTGTAGTATAATTTTCTATCTAACAGTCCAGGTGCTAAACTGTCTGGTCAATAATGGTAAATATATATTAAACTCTGTATATGCTAAACTCTGAGGATACAAATGTGAAAAGAAAAAAAAAGTCTCTGCTTTCAAGAAATTTACAATGTAACTGGGGAAGATAGTGTATGAAAGGGAGCTAAAAAGAGGAGGAGGCTGGATGTGTTCTAGGAGGAATGTTAAAGAAGTCAGATTTGTCCCAGATTAATGCAGCCTGATAAGAAATGAGATGTCTAAGCTAAGCTCTCTCCTTAAATGGAGGTTTGGAATTCATGGTCCCACCCTCCAAATAGAGAGGTGGAAGGAGGTTGAGTCCCAAGGTTAAGGCTGAAGAAATCTTACTGGATTCTGAGGTTAACCCAATAATGAGCTTCCAGGGGCATAACTGAAAAAGTCAGAGAAGTCTCAAGAATACAGCCAGGTGAGAAACGTGGGGAATTGATTATGTTGCTATAAGTATTTTGTTGTCCCTGAGTAGGTACAAAGAGAAAACATTTATTTAGTCCCTGCAGGGAGAGATTCCCAGAAACACCTGGGAACCACACCAACTCCCACCTTGTGCCCCTGAACCCGATCAGCTGGAAGTAGAACAGCGGGTTAAATAGGAAAAGACCCAAGCCTTTTCATTGGACGGACTAAAAGGAAGTAACCCTCCTTGACCAATGATCACCAATGTTGTCTGCTTCCCATAGATCATGTCGCTTCCGGCAACTTTCTGCTGCCTCCTGCAACCCAGGGTTCAAGACTGGGAATAGGGATCATGTGACTTTCTGAAAACTGAGGCCCAAGACCTCATCTTCTTGCTCTGGGAATAGGGATCATGTGACTTAGCCCCAGTCTCAATACTGAGAAATATTTCATCCAATCAGTCCCATCCACTAGGATACAAAGAAAAGCAAAAATAAAAAATAAAAATAAAAAAAACCTGGAGTCAGGTTTTGATAAACTTCAAATGCCAGATGAGATAGTGTTTGATCCTAGAGACAGGTGGTACAGTGGATCAAGCATCAGGCCTGGAGTCAGAAAGATCCATGTTCAGATGCTGTATCAGAAATATACTAGTTGTGTGACTGAGTAAGTCATTTAATTCTGCTCCCGTTTCCTCATCTGTAAAACAAGATGGCGAAGAAAATGGCAAACCATTCCAGTAACTTTGCCAAAAAACCCTCAAGTGTGAATACAGAGAGATGGGTACAACTCAGACAACTGAATAACAATGAGAAATAATTGGGGGCCATTGAAATTTAGGATGGGTGAAAAGTAGGTGAAATGGTCAGACCTGCACTTTGCCATCTTTGGTATAAATGCAGCTTGGTTGTAACGATTGATTTGTATAAATTGTTGTCGTCTGTTTGAAAGACTTTATTCTTCCCTGCTTTAGATAGTAGGACCATATTTGCCTCATTAAAAAGAATTTGGTTGAGTGATTATTAAGTTTTTGAGAATAATTTGTATCTTAATGGTACTAATTATACTAATAAATTAATTGCTTGTATTAATATTTTCCCTGAGGCAATTGGGGTTTAGTGACTTGCCCAGAGTCACAAAGCTAGTAAGTGTCAAGTGTCTGAGGCTGGATTTGAACTTAGGTCCCTTGAGTACAGGACTGGTGATTTGTCCACTGCACCACTTTGCTATGCCCCTTAATTGTACTTTTAATCATTTGAAAGAATTTTCCTGTAAATCCCAGAGGGTTTAGGAGTGCTTTTCTTTGGATGTTCCTTTATAGCTTATTCTATTTCTTTTCCTGAGATTAGATTATGCAATATCTCTATTAGTTGCTATGTTCTTTAGGTATTTTGTGTTCTCAATTTTGTTAACACATAACTTAATATTAAGTTGTGATGTTTCTATTTATTTTTGGTTTTGTGGTTTCACTTAGCTCATTTGCTATTTTGGTGATTCAGTTTTGCTTCCACTTTTTGATTAAGTTTGTTAGTGATATTGGTCAGTTTCCGGTTTTGCAGTATTTATTTAGATATATTTATAGTCTTTTAGTTGACTTATAATTCATCTTCCCTTGTGATTTTAGTAACTTCCTTGTTGATTTAGCTTCTGGTGATTTAGATTTTTAATTGAGTCTTTTCCTCTTGTTATTCTTAGTGGTTCTAATCTTTTTTTTTTTTTTTCCCTCCCTATATTCATTCCCCTGTCCCTCATTTTCTGTCTCCTTCCCATCTAATAGTGAGACTAGACCTCGAAATTCTTAGCCTTTTCTCATTTGACTGTTTTACTTTTTACTAGTCTTGGTCTCCACCCCACTTAACTTTGGGGAGAAACCTGGCTGCAGATAAATGCCAGTTTCGTTTCTTTCAGGCATGATATAGCTTCACATGCTAGTTCACTGCATTAGTTTTGCAGACTTCTGGAAGGGTAGAGTGGGTGTTTTGGGCAGAAACAAATTTTTCTGCCACCAATTCGATTTCCTAACCCAGACATGTTCCCTTCCTCATAAATTTCTCCTCCCTATGTGTCTGGGCAGAATTGATGAGAGGGTCAGTCTGTGATAGCATAGATTGTAGCAGCAAGAAAATGCCTAAGTGGGTTTCAAAGCACAGGCTTATTACACCCTTTCAAGTCTGGAAGATGGGTAGATAGGGGTGCTTAGTAAGGGTCTTAAGGATGGGTATTTTCTATTTGTAATTTACTTTGTTATTATTCTTGCATTTTTTTTTTGTCCTATTGAAATGGCTGCAGTTCTATCTCTGTCACATAATCTCCTTTTTTGGAAGTTGATGGAGAAAATATTTTATTCTCCATCGTGTTGGCCATATGTCCTGGAAATCCTAAAGCTCTACTTTTTACTTTTATTGTAATAGATAATTATTTATTGGATTAAAAATAACTATAAACCTTAGATTAGACACACATGATAGGATATGTAATATTTGAGTATACTTTTGAAATTCAAATTAATATGCTTATGGTTACTAATTTCTTTAATAAAGATATTTTATTTAATGATTAGCATTTATAATAGAAGTATAAAAATATTGTATCATTAATTTTGATAATTTTTCTTTCCTGATTTGGTATGTAACTGGCAAAATTGTAAATCTTATATTAAAAGTAATTCTTCAGATTGTCAGAAAATTAAAATTAATACACTTAGTTAAAACACATAGAAGAAAATGATGCCAGACTTGAAATGACAGAAATGAAAAAACTACATAAGAATTTTTTTAAAAATTAAGCAAAAAAAGGAAAAAAATCCATACTGCCAAAGCAAGGACAAAGATCATAAATTGCTTCTAAAGATTAAGTAATTAGAGGCATAAGTAAATGAGCTTTTAATTTAAAAAATGTTCACTGAAATCACAGTACTGTCTAATGGATTTGTTAATTACTTAGGTTTTCCATCATATTACTCAAATCTCCCTGGATGCTTTAAAGCTCAGGGTTTTTTATTTATTTATTTATTTTTAAGAAAATCTTATATCACTCCCTCTTTTCTATCTACTGAAACATTCTTTTAAAAAAATGAAAAAAAATATAAGGTTACTCATCATATTCTAACTTAAACTTGAATTTGACTTTAATTAATTTCATGTGTACCAGCTTGTTGACTTTATTTGTAGTCTTGTTAGAGTATATGTGAATAGAAGTGACTTTCTTTCTACTTGTAAATACATGTGGTGTGATTTCCTACTTTGACTTGTTCCTATGACCAAAGGTGAATCAAATGGAGACTGAAAAACTTAGTTCAAGTAATCAGATATTAACTTATAGACAACTGACAGACTGGTGCTTCCTCTCTGTATGATTCAGTTATTCAGTGTGATTCAATTTGTCCTCTATCACAGAAATCTCTTCATGTTAAGAAGAAATTTCAAGGTCTTTTCTAGCATGCTTTATGGTTTGCAGATAAATGTTGAGTAATGTGAATTCAGATATTGTATGACAGTCTTAGAAGTTCCATGACAAATTAAAGTTTTAAGGAAGTAATGAAGTCAACAGTATTTTATATATAACAGAGGCATAGTGGAAGATGCTGTAAAACATTACCATTTGTTAGTGTGTGTGTGTATATATATATATATATATATGGTTCTCCTAATTTAACATATATGTAACTTACAATATACAGTATTAAATAAAAATTTCTCCTGGTTTGGTAAGAATAAAAGAATGACAAATATTTATTTCTTTTCTAACCTGATCTTGTAATGTTCCATTAAGTCTTTTCTTCATGTTTTCCCCATCTTTCCTACCCTCCAATCCTTACACATCCCAATTTTTCTTTTTTTGCTTCTTAGAGGAGACGAAATTTTTAAGGAAAATGTATATATATATATATATGTAGATAGATATGAGCACTTATACACATGCACACACATATACAAACATATATGTGTATATATGTCTATATCTATGCTTATATACACATACATGTGTAATTTCTATGAGAAAAATTCAGATAGAGAGATATTTGTGCCTGCAGACCCATTTACAAAAATGCCTTAGCAGCCAGCACAGAAAGCCCATTTCAGCCAACAGAATTTACTGTATTTTTGATCATTTTGACATGGGCTTCTTTTTTTCTGATAGTTGCTGAACAATTCATGAGCTAATAGAAATTTTTCTAAGGTCAGTTTAAGAAGTTAAATAGGATTATAGAGATGAGAGGAGAGGAATAGGTAATATGGGGAAAAGGGCAAAGAATTGTAGATACAAAAGAATACCATAGGAAAATTGCTCATTTCCTTTCAGACCTCCTATTTCCTGTAATCATGAATCACAATAACTTGACTATCAAACTATCAAGGAATAGGTTTTCAGTGATGAAAAAAGAATATGAATTTAATTCATGGCCTCATTAATTATTTTAAAATATTTTCTTTCTGTTAGCAAGTAAACTTTTAGTAACATTCATTTTTCTTAGTGTTGCTGCTAAAATAATTTGTCTATTTAGTCCTGGCAGTGAAGTGATGAATTGGATAGAGTAGTAGGCCTGGAGACTTGTGTTCAAATTCAACCTCAAACACTGGACAAATCATTTAACTTGTGTTTTCTCTCAATTTTTTCATCTATAAAATTGGGGCAATAATACCTTTTACCTTTAAAAGCTGTTGGAAGGATAGAATAAGATAACAATTGTAAAGCTTTTAGCATAGTGCCTGACATATTGAATGTTATATAATTATTATTTACTAAAATAATTATTATTTTAACTTTTCAACTTTGGGTAGTTTCAGAGAGCAATTAAAATGTGACATGCTGAAAGAAGTTTGTAGTTAACATTTTTATCTTAATTTGACATTAGCTCCTCTGTTTGCTCATTAAAGTTCCTTCAAATACTAGAATTCTGAGGCTCTTAAAGTCCTAAAAAGATTAATGGATTGAAAGTCAGAAAAAACTGGCTTCTTGTTCCTGTTGTGCTACTGGCTATTTTTGTGGGTAGAGAAGTTGGGGCTTCAGAATTAGGCATGTGCTGCATGGGTCAAGCAATGTGACTAAATTCCCTTTTAATCAACTTTCTAATTCATTAAAAAGGAAAGACTACGTATCCTCTCCTCCTTCTTGCCAGTTGATGTAGTCCTGAGATTTAGTCATAGATTATGAAGTTTTAATATGATAAGGTATCAAACTAGTTAAAAAATACAGCCTAGTCTTATGTGGTACAAAGAGGTCCCTTGAGAGAGAGAATCAGAAGGAATAACTATTATATGAACAAGCACATTTACCATACTCTTGGGGGCTTTAAATGACCAAGTCCTTGGGGAGTTCAAAGTAATGAAAGCTACTACAAAGTAGAAAAAGATCTCATGCTGGGAGAAAGGAAAAGATTTCTTCTCACCACCTCATCAAACTTGGTATTTAGCAACTGAGTGCTAGACACCTTTTTAGCATATTGAGTCTTAATTGATTTGAGAGAACTCCTTCAAGACACAGTTGAAGGAGCAGAGACAAATTTGCTGGACTGATAGTTATACACAGATTGTCAAGTAATTTGTATATGTTTGCATGTTATTTGTGTCTTTTGGATTCTCATGTGGGATCCTTGAGGACAGTCTTTTTTTTTTTTTTTTTTTTGGCCTTTCCCCTGAAAATCTATCTAAGCAACATACTTAGTAGTGAGACTGCACCCAAGGGGACCTGAGTGAGAACTCTGTGAAGAAATAAAGGACTTCTAAGACCTATATTACCTGGAGGTTGAGATAGAAGAGAATACCATAGAGTCACATATATATTCTGGTTGTTGAAAAGTCCAAATTGATTCTTCCCATGGATTGTGGTATTTGTGGGGTGGTGTGCCTTAGGCTTATGAGGGAAATGTTTTTTAACTTCTGATCTTAGTGTGTTACCATTGGAACCTTCTGAGTAATTGTGTTGCAAGTACAGAACCAGAGATAATAAAGATTATCTCTAGAATTGGGCAGCAATGAATTGGAAATCTGCTGATGAGAAAATGGCTGAAAAAAGATATGACAGAATATGGAACATTACTGTTAGTGAGAAGTTAATTTGAGAAATTAAGAGAAACTTGAGGATATTTCTGTGAAGTGATACAAAGTGTAATGAGCAGGACGAAGAGAAGAAAATATACATTAATTATAACAACATAAATGGGGGGAAAGCCATTGAATAGAAGTTGAAGTTTGAATAAGTTTAGGGGAAAAAATGGAGTTTTTGGAGAAGAACTCTTCTCATGAAAAAAGAAAAGTGGGTAAAACTAATAGGATAGGTTATTGTATTTGCCCACTATGTGTTCTGTGTGAGTAATGGCAGAGTATATGGCAGACACTGGCACAGGACCACCCCACATGGTGTGCCCTCATCAGAGAAGATGCTGTACACTATGAGGAAAGGAAACTTGAGTTAGCTCCGAAGAAAGGTGAGATGTGCTTTCCCTTCTCAGAGTTTCTTTTCTTGTAGATCTGACTTCTTGCACATATGTATATATATATATATATATATATATATATATATACATAT
>JAJPUD010000341.1:583367-599235 GCA_023553655.1 Myrmecobius fasciatus | reverse complement strand
GACTGGGAGGGGGAGATTTGTAACAGAAAGCTTTGCAAGGGTCAATGTTGAAAAATTACCCATACATATGTTTTGCAAATAAAAAGCTTTAATAAAAATAAATAAATAAGTGAATAAAACTATATTATAAAGCAGCGGTCATCAAAACCATTTGGTACTGGCTGAGAAACAGAGTAGTTGATCAGTGGAATAGGTTAGGTTCACAGGACAAAATAATCGACAACTATAGTAATCTAGTGTTTGATAAACCCAAAGACCCTAGCTTTTGGAATAAAAACTCACTATTTGACAAAAACTGCTGGGAAAATTGGAAACCAATATGGAAGAAATTAGACATTGACCAACACCTAACACCATATACCAAGATAAGGTCAAAATGGATTCATGATCTAGACATAAAGAATGACATTATAAAAACAGTTTACCTCTCAGATCTGTGGAGGAGGAAGGAATTTGTGACCAAAGAGGTACTAGAAATCATCATTAATCACAAAATAGATAATTTTTTTTAATTAAAGCTTTTTATTTGTATAACATATGTATGGGTAGTTTTTCAGCATTGATCTTTACAAAGCTTTCCATTACAAATTTTACCCCCAGTCCCCTCCCCTCCCCTAGATGGCAGGAAGTCCACTACATGTTAATAATGTTGAAATGCTTGAGAAGTTATGCAAGAAAAATCCTATCTACAAGAAAAAAAATAAAATCAGAGAAAGGTAACACAATGCAAGCAAACCTCAATAGAGAGCATGAAAATGTTATGTTGTGGTCCATATTTCATATCCCTCTCTCTGGGTGTATATGGTTTTCTTCCCTGAACAATTGGAGCTGGTTTGAGACCATTCTTTGTTGTAGAGAGCCATGTCCATCAGAATTGATCATCATATAGTCTTGTTGTTGCTGTGTATAATGATCTCCTGGTTCTGCTCGTTTCACTGAGCACCAGTTCATGCAAGTCTCTCCAGGCCTCTCTGAAATCATCCTGCTGGTTGTTTCTTACAGAGCAATAATATTCCATAACATTCATATACCATAATTTATTCAGCCACTCTCCAATTGATGGGCATCCATTCAGTTTCCAGTTTCTAGGCACTTCAAAAAGGGCTGCCACACACATTCTTGCATATGTGGGGCCCTTTCCTTCCTTTAAGATCACTTTGGGACATAGGCCCAGTAGAAACACTGCTGGGTCAAAGGGTATGCACAGTTTGATAACTTTTTGAGCATAGTTCCAAATTGCTCTCCAGAATGGTTGGATCCGTTCACAGTTCCACCAACAATGTATTAGTGTCCCAGCTTTCCCACATCCCCTCCAACATTCATCGCTATCTTTTCCTGTCATTTTAGCCAATCTGACAGGTGTGTAGTGGTACCTCAGAGTTGTCTTAATTTGCATTTCTCTGATCAATAGTGATTTGGAGCAACTTTTCATATGACTAGAGATGGTTTTAATTTCATCATCTGAAAATTGTGTGTTCATATCCCTTGACCACTTATCTACTGAAGAATGGCTTGAATTCTTATAAATATGAGACAATTCTCTATATATTTTAGAAATGAGGCCTTTATCAGAACCATTAAATGTAAAGATGGTTTCCCAATTTGATGCTTCCCTCCTAATCTTGTCTGCATTTGTTTTATTTGTACAGAAACTTTTTAACTTAATATAATCAAAATTATCCATCTGGTGTTCAATTAGGAGTTCCAGGTCTTCTTTGGACATAAATTTATTCCATCTCCACAGGTCTGAGAGATAAACTATATTACGTTCCTCTAACTTGCTTACAAAGTTCCTCTTTATATCTAGATCATGAACCCATTTAGATCTTATCTTGGTATGTGGTATTAGGTATGGGTCAAGCCCTAATTTCTTCCACACTAGTATCCAATTTTCCCAGAAGTTTTTTGCCGAATAGGGAGTACTTATCCCAAAAGCTGGGGTCTTTGGGTTTATCAAACACTAAATTGTTAAAGTTATTGCCTAGATTGTCCTGATATCCTATCCTATGCCACTGATTGACTGCTCTATTTCTTAGCCAGTACCAAATGGTTTTGATGACCACTGCTTCATAATAGTTTTAGATCTGGTACAGCAAGGCCACCTTCATCTGCCTTTTTTTTTTCATTAATCCCCTTGAAATCCTTGACCTTTTGTTCTTCCAAATGAACTTTGCTACTATTTTTTCTAGATCTGTAAAATAATTTCTTGGGAGTTTGATTGGTATGGCACTAAATAAGTAGATTAGTTTGGGTAGTATTGTCATTTTTATTATATTCGCTCTGCCTACCCATGAGCACTTAATGTTTTTCCAATTGATTAGGTCTGATTTTATTTGTGTGGAAAGTGTTTTGTAGTTTAGTTCGTATAGTTTCTGACTTTTCCTTGGCAGATAGATTCCCAAATATTTTATCCTATCATCCGTTATTTGGAATGGAATTTCTTTTTGTATCTCTTGCTGCTGCATTTTGTTGGTAATATATAAAAATGCTGATGATTTATGTGGATTAATTTTGAATCCTGCAACTTTGCTAAAGTTGTGAATTGTTTCTAGTAATTTTTTAGTTGAATCTCTAGGGTTCTCTAAGTATACCATCATGTCATCTGCAAAGAGTGATAATTTGGTTTCTTCATTACCTACTCTAGTTCCTTTTATCTCTTTTTCTTCTCTTATTGCCAAAGCTAACATCTCTAATACAATAAAATAGATAATTTTGACTATATCAATTTAAAAAGTTTTTGTACAAACAAAATTAATGCAGACAAGATTAGAAGGGAAGCAATAAACTGGGAAAATATTTTTACATTCAAAGGTTCTGATAAAGGCCTCATTTCTAAAATATATAGAGAATTGACTCAAATTTATAAGAATTCAAGCCATTCTCCAATTGATCAATGATCAAAGGATATGAACAGACAATTTTCAGATGAAGAAATTGAAACTATTTCTAGCCATATGAAAAGGTGCTCCAAATCACTATTGATCAGAGAAATGCAAATTAAGACAACTCTGAGGTACCACTACACACCTGTCAGATTGGCTAAGATGACAGGAAAAGATAATGGCGAATGTTGGAAGGGATGTGGGAAAACTGGGACACTGATACACTGATGGTGGAACTGTGAATGGATCCAACCATTCTGGAGAGCAATCTGGAACTATACTCAAATAGTTATCAAACTGTGCATACCCTTTGACGCAGCAGTGTTTCTACTGGGCCTATGTCCCAAAGTGATCTTAAAGGAGGGAAAGGGACCCACATGTGCAAAAATCTGTGTGGCAGCCCTTTTTGTAGTGGCAAGAAATTGGATACTGAATGGATGCCCATCAGTTAGAGAATGGCTGAATAAATTATGGTATATGAATGTTATGGAATATCATTGTTCTATAAGAAAGGACCAACAAGATGATTTCAGAGAGGCCTGGAGAGACTTACATGAAGTGATGCTAAGTGAAATGAGCAGAACCAGATCATTATATACAGCAACAAGACTATATGATGATCAATGCTGACGGACTTGGTTCTCTTCAACAATAAGGTGATTCCAGAAAGCTTTGTAAGGGTTAATGTTGAAGAATTACCCATATATATGTTTTGCAAATAAAAAGTTTTAATAAAAAACAAAACAAACAAACAAACAAACAAAAAACAATGAGGTGATTCAAACCAGTTCCTATTGTTCAGCGATGGTAGTCATATACATCCAGAGAAAGGCCTGTGGGAACTGAGTGTGGACCATGGCATTTTACACTTTCTGTGAATATTTGCTTACATTTTGTTTTCCTTCTTAGGTTGGTTTTTTTTTCTCTTTCTTGTTTTTTTTTGTGCAAGAAGATAACTGTATAGATGTATACATATATTGGATTTGTCATATAATTTAACATATTTAACATGTATTAGACTACCTAATCTAGGGGTGGGGGTGGGAGGAAGGAGGGGAAAAATTTGGAACAAATTTTTTTTTTGCAAAGATCAATGTAGAAAAAAAATAAAGTATTTTATGGATCTGAAAAAAGAAAAATAAAATATTATTGATAAAATATGATTAAATATTCTCAGTTCTACAATCAGAAAAAATAAAGAAATAAGAGATGTGCAAAGTTAGAGTCCACCCCAAATATTCATAGGAACTATTTATGTTCAACTTGTGACAGAGAATTCTGAGGCCATATTGACCTGTCAGCCAGTCAGACACACTGTAACTTGACTCTAACACAGTAATATAATTTTGGTCCTTTTCAAGAACGAAGGACAACAACCAACCAGCCAATTGATCTTTTTGGCAAGCCTTCCCAAGGAAAAAGGCTAAAATGTAATCATAAAGTCTGAGATTTTTAAAGAGGTGTCTGGCATAATCCTGTAAGGAACTATAAACAAATCCTTTGAGTAAATTAAAGAAAACAACTTTATGTCAAATAATTGGAAATCTAGGGGGGTGTCCATTAATGGAAGAATGGATGAACAGGTTATGATATATGATTGTAATGGAATACTATTATTTCATAAGAAATGACAGGGGTCAGGATTTCAGAAAAACCCAGGAAGTCTCACAGGAACTAATGCAAAGTGAAGTGAACAGAACCAGAACACATTATACATAGTAAAAACAATGTTGTAATGATGATCAACTGCAAAAAACTTAACTACTGTGATCAATATAATGATTCCAGATAATTTTTGGTGATGAGAAATAGTGTCCAATTCCAAAGAGAGAGCTGTTGAACTTTTGAATACAGATTGAAGAATTTTTTCCACTTTCTTTTTGTTTTTGTAATACAAGCAATATGGAAATATGTTTTACCCACTTTCACATTTATATTTGATATCATATTCCTTGCTTCTCAATGAATGGGGAAGAACCTGGAGGGAGAGAGAGTTTGGAACAAAAATTTGTAATTTTAGTGAATGTCAAAGAATTTTTTTAAAAAGAAAGCCAACCTTATTGGCTAAGCAAACAAATTGTAAATAGCTAAATCCTGGGCAATGAGTGAGTGGGGAGGGGAGTCTTGATTCAGGAACATTTTGTAAAGGATACCCTTGCATCAGGGGTTTGGAACAAGGGATTTGTTTATGTTCCATTGGCCGTAGCATCAAACTGAAAAGTGTGAAACAACCCATGCAGTAATTTCAAATTTCATTATTTCAAGAGGGAATTCAAAGCATAGTTCATGTGTGTGTGTGTGTATATATATATTTATATATATATACACACACACACACACACACACACACACACACACATTCCAGATAGGCATGTATATTGGGGAAAAAAAAAAGTTCCTTGAAGGAGGAAGCAACTTCAAGGAATGTGATACCTGGCAGCAGCAAATAAGTGAACTGCCATTCTATTCAAGAGAGCTAACCCTGGCTATTGAGAGCCATGGAGAGAAGCAGACCCTGAGAATCCAGCTGAGCAACCCATCCACAAGGTTCACTGACTCTAATGGGAGCCTTGCAAGGCCTTGAGGAAAGACTTCCCAGACCTTGTATTACCAGGGGTTGTAATTTCCCGTGCGCATTTTACATATCAACAAGACAAGTCATTGATTAAGTGCCTCCTGTGTACAAGCACTAAGTGCTGGAAATCTAAAACCATCTCCTGCTCTCAAGTTGCTCATAGGCTAATGTGAGAGACAAAATATAATGCAAAAAACTATATATGATGTGATATGGTGTGTGTGTGTGTGTGTGTGTGTGTGAGAGAGAGAGAGAGAGAGAGAGAGAGAGAGAAATAATCAAAGAGGAAAGGCATTGGAATTAAAGAAGATGGACTTGAAGGACGCTAGGTAAGCCAGGAAGGAACTAAAGGTGAGCCAGAAGAAATTTACTGACATGTGAGAGTTGGAAGATGGAGAATTTTGTGAGAGGAACAGCAAGGAAGTCAGTGTCTCTGGATGGAAGAGTATGTATATGGAGGGGAGTGGCTGAATTGGGGGTAATTTGGAATGGAGAGAGATTTGATGCAGTTAGAACTACCAGAAGGCTGTTGTAATGCATACAGAAGAGGTGAGGAAATAGCAGTGTCAGAGGAGAAAAGGGGGAGTATATTGTTGCAAGGGTAATTTTGACAGACTTCAGTAACAGCCTAGCCCTGGAAGGGGGTGGTGGAGTAGGTGGTGAGAAATAATGATCAGTTGAGGAAGACAGCTAGTTTGCAAGCCTGAAAATGGTGTTGCCCTCAACAATGGTAAGGAAGATAGAAAGTGGGAATGGTAATGAATTCTATTTTGGACGTATTGAATTAAAGATGTCTACTGGACATCTAGTTTGAGATGTCTGGAAAGCAGTTGGAGATGGGAGATCAGCATGGAGGTTAGAGCTTAATAGCTAGCTCTGAGAATTAAATCCATTGTAGCTGATGGGGAGGAAAGCATCCGACAGAGAATAAAAATAAGTGAGATTGGGGGTGATTGAGGAGGTCATCCACTAAAAAATGTGGGATGATGCAGCCCAGAGGGAGTGTTATATGTTGCCATATAAGATTTCTGTGTCAATGTTTTTGCTTAGTTACATTTTTGTCACAAAGGGGAGGGTTCATGTAGAAGGAAGTAGGAAATTACTGTGATATAAAAACAAAAGGTCTCAATTAAATTATTTGAGGGGGAAAATACAATGTAAGCTGTTAAGAGATTAAGACATAAGTTTTTGAAGAAAAATGAAAATAAAGGAAGTAATTAAAGCAAACTCAGTAAAGTAGAAGGGAGATTTGATTATTATAGTGGCTTAGGAATAAAACTTCAGAGTTAGAAGGGAGCTTTTGAAAATCAACTTGTCGGAATCACCTCTTGCATCCCCTTATTTTTCTTTTTCACAATAGAATTATTAGCAAGGTACCTCCCACATAGCACTCAGCAAGAATATAACAGGAATAAAATTGCCCTGGCTGGAGGAACGTGACTTTTTTTTTTTTTAATTGTGGGGACTGGAGAAAAACTTAGCTGCCTAAAAATGAAGGAGAAAGGGAGAATTTCTGTGAAGGAAATGAGGTTCTGATGGTTTGAAGGTTTCTGTAGGAAGAATGAAATCCTTGTATATTCCCTTGGGCTTCATAGGCTCAGAACTTGACCCTCCCTATCCAAGTGTGCGAACACATATTAAATGTTCATACTTTGTGATTTTACATTTAAAGGATACTGTAAAAAGGCTCAGAATGTACTTAGTAGCACTCTATAGACATTTTGTCCTATCTTATCTTTGTATATGTAAGCCACATTAAAAAATACATTATAAGTAATTTTAAGCATTTGAATGATACCTCTCATTATATAAATGTAGTAGGTTGACTCTTAGATCTACTGTCAGAAAAAACCTGTGTTTAAATCTGCCTCATACTGGATCACTAGATCTCTCTGAACCTCACTTGCCTCTAAAAATGGGGCTAATTATAGCACCTATTTCACATGGGTCATCAATTAAGACAGGATATGAAAAATACTTTGTGAAACCTTAAAGCACAATACAGATATAAATTAAATTAATCACATTATGAAATAAAAGGGTTTTCTGTTTATTTTTATTTTTGTGTATGCTGAGAGTAGGGAGTATATGGTAACAAAATGTTTTGGGTTCTTTTAACATTTTTTTTTCACCTAAACCTTTCTATCTCTTTTTCCTCCTTCCAGAATTTTGGGATATACTCATAGATTCTGATGAAACCTTAATGGAATACCAAGTGGCTGTTGCCAAAAGACTGTCGAGTTCCAGTTGCTGTTCATTTTGATAACATTTGCAGTTTTATACATCTAAATGCCAGAGTTCTCTTGGGGAGAATTGTGCTGGACACCATTATTGCCTTTTGAGAAGGTAGGTTATATTTTAATGAAAATCCTTCATGTGTGTAACTAGTAATAAATATTGTTATTGAAGTAAAACGTCAGGCTCTCAGAATTTGGAGAAGTGAAAAATCAGTTATTGACTCTTTAACAATTCCAAAATGGTAGTTTTCTAGTGGACAGTTACTAATGAACCCTTTCTCTTCTTCCTTGGCTAAATAAAGTGTTTGCATAATTATTTAGATAGATTGTTTTATCATATTAAATTATATTAAAATATAGCTTTAAATTTTCTAAAATAAAGTACTTTGTTTTAATAAGTCTTGAAAGACAATGAAATGCTTCAAACCAGTTCCAATTGTTCAGTGAAGAAAGCCATATACACCCAGAGAGAGGGATGTGAAATGTGGACCACAACATAACATTTTCATACTCTCAATTGATGTTTGCTTGCATTGTATTTCTTTTATCTGATTATTCTTTCTTGTAAATGTGATTTTTCCTGCACAAAAATGATGTGTGGAAATATGTATACATATATTAGATTTGTCAAGCATTTTATCATAATTAACATGTAGTGGATATCCTGCCATCTAGGGGACAGGTGGGGGGTAGGGGGGAAAAATTTGTAACAGAAAGCTTTGTAAGGGTTAATGTTGAAGAATTACCCATACATATGTTTTGCAAATAAAAAGTATTAATAAAAAAAATTAATTAATTAAAAAAATAAGTCTTGAAAGATAAAAACAACCCCCCCCAAAAAAACCCCAAAAAACCCAACTCTGTTAAAGTATAATCCTTATAAATTCAGATTTCTTAAGTGGTTGTTTCCAAACCCTCTTTTCTCAAGACTCTTACTCTACTCCTAATTTCCTTCTCAACAAAGGAACTTCCTTCATTTTTTTTAATGAGAAAATATTTGCTATAAGCCTTTTCTTCCATATTTTATATTTTAAAACTCTTTGACATCTTCATCTTCCATTCTTTCCTCCGTTACTTTATCAGTATTCATTAGGGATATTGCTTTACAATTTTCTTTCTCTGTATTCAGACATCAATTCTTTCTCTGAAGGAAGACAGCATTTTTCATGAGTTTTTTGCAATAGTTTTAGATCAGTGTATGACTGACAACAACTAAATCATTCGGTGTTGCTCTTACTGTGTACATGTTCTTGGTTCTACTCACTTCACTTTCTGTCAGTTTACTTAAGGTTTTCCCAGTTTTTCTGAAATCTTCCTGCCTATCACTTCTTGTAGCATAGTGTATTCCATAACAATCTTATACCACAACTTGTTCAGCTATTCCTCAATTTCCAATTCTTAGCCACCACAAAAAGAACTTATAAACAGCTTTGTACAAATTGATTCTTTTCCATTTAAAAAAATCTTAGAGTCCAGTGGATCAGAGAGTATGCAGTTTCTTAGCCTTTTGGACATAGTTCCAAAGTGCTCTTCAGAATGGTTATAACAGTTCACAACTCTCCTAACAGTGTATTAGCACCCCCAGTTTGAATCTTTAATTTTCAAATTTATTTCTTACACAAATTTCTTTTTATTGATTCTACATTTTGAGTGAATTCTTCCCAAAGTTAGAATCATTTCCTTCCATGGTATTTGTGTTTTTTATTCTCCTTTATCTTTCCTGTGCCTTCATTTATTTATTTATTTATTTACTTATTTATTTATTTTGCTGAGACAATTGGGGTTAAGTAACTTGCCCAGGGTCACACAGCTAGGAAGTGTTAAGTGTCTGAAATCAGATTTGAACTCGGGTCCTCCTGACTTCAGGGCTAGTGCTCTGTCCACTGCCCCATCTAGCTGCCCCTCCTCTGCCTTTATAAAGATTAAGACAGTAATGAGATAGGAGTGTCATTAGAGTTTTGAGTTTGAGGTAGTCTTTTTTTTCCTGTATCCCGTTTTTTTTTTTTCCCCTTCCCATATCTAAATCACAGATTCTTGTTCTTTATTAATTTCCTTTTAAATCTTTATTCATCATGCACCCTCCTTAGGTAGAGTCTGTTTTGCTTACGATCAATCCCTCTCTTAATTTCTCCTTCCTCTTAAACTCATCTTTCTCTTCTCTCTTTTCTCTATTGTTTTCTTGAGTGAAATATATTTCTCTACTCAGATGTGTTATGTATTCTTCCCTTTGACTAGTTCAGATAAAAGTGAGGCTCAAATATTAATAGTTCCATCTAACTTCATTTTTGTCTCTATAGGCTTATAATTGCACACTATTATTACATGAGATATTTTTTCACCTTTCCTTTCTCTCCCTTTTCCCTCAATTCCTAGTATTTCCCTTTTTACCTTCTTCTTTTTTTTTTTTTTTAGAACATCAAAACATAAAATTATTCATCTGCTTATTGGCTTCCTTCTATAACTACTGATAATGATAAGGTACCCATGTTTGATATCCCCTAGTTAGAATTTAAACAGTTTATCTTTATTGAGTTTCCTATGATTACTTTTTTTCCTAGTTATCTTTTTGTGTTTCATTTGATTAATGTGTATGCATTTCAAAATTTTTTTTAATAGCTTTGGTCTTTTCATCTGAAAGTTATCTCTTTCTTAAAAGATCTTCAATTTTTCCCCTGCAGGATTTTACTTAGTTGTGCTCAGTTATTCTTGGTTATAAAGTCATCTTTTGCTTTCTTCATTCCAAGTTCTCTGTTTCCTTATTAAAATATCTTTCCTCAAACGTGTTTTTCAGATAAATTATTTTTGCTATGTGATATCTTACATTTTCTACTGTTTTCCAGCCTTTTAACTTTATTTTAATATTTCTTTTTGTCTCTTGGAGTCATTAATTTCTATTTGGTACATCATGATTTTCAGAAATTGATGCTTGGGTAAGATTTTTGTACTTTATGATTCAAGTTGTTAATTTTTTCCCCCATTTCTTACTTTTTTTTTCAGAACTCATGTCTTAATTTTTTTTTAACTTCAAGGTTTTTATTTAGCATATAAAATATTTTGCTAACTTGTAAATTTAAAAAAATTTCTTCTCTCTAGATTTTTATGACACTGTTCTCTCCTTGTTTTTTTACCTTTTGATTACTTCATCTCAATGTCCTTTGCTAGATCTTAATCCAGATTGTGTCCATGATCTATAGCTGTCCCCCAAAGCCCACTTCTTTTCTTTATTATTCTTATTTTACTTGATGATATAAACAATTCCCATGGATTCAATTATCAGTTCAATTCAGATGGTTCTCATATTTGTTTTTCTAGTCCTCACCTCTCTCCTGACTTCTCACCTTACATCTCCTACTAGTTATCGTTTGACTTTTCAAATTGGATTTATAGCTCTGAGACACCTGGGTGATGCAGTGGATAGAACACTGAACCTAGAGTCCAGAAGACCTGTATTCAAATCTAACTTCAGATACTTCCTAATTTCCTCAGCTGCAAAATAGGAATAATAACTTTATTTAAAATCACTTATCACAATATCAATAAAATATATAAATGCTAATTTCCTTCCCTTTCTCTTCATAGACATTTTAACCTTAACATGTTCAAAACTAAACTCTTTTCCCTCAAACTCTTCTCTCCTTTGATATTCCCCATTACTGTCAATGATATCATTATCTTTCTAGTCACCCAGGTTCAACCCAAGTGTTATCCTCTCCATTCCTTTTTATGCCCTGTGACCCTTCACCTGCCTGGTCCTTTCATTTCTACCTTCATGTCTCCATCCTATACTCAATTGTCATACAGGTCTGACCATATCAGATCCCTATTTATTTAACTCCATTGACTCCTCCAGGATCCAGTATAAAATAGCTTCTGGCACTGGAAGCCCTTCATAATCTGGTGCCTTCTTATTTTCTAATCTTCTTATATCTTTTTCCTGTCCATGCACTCTATGATCCAGTAACATTGGCTGCCTTAATATTCCTCTCACCAAACATTACATCTCCCAGTGCTAGAAATTTTTATTTGCTGTTTCCCATGCTTGGAATTTTCCTCTTCCTTATCTTTACCTCCTTTGCTTATCTGGTTTCCTTTAAGTCTCAGCTAAGTCCTACTTTTTTTATGAAGCCTTTTCCAGTTTTCCTTAATTGTATTGCCTTCCCTATGTGATTATCTTCTATTTATCGTGTGTGTGTGTGTGTGTGTGTGTGTGTATGTGTGTGTGTGTGTGTGTGTGTAATATTGTTTATACATAGTTATATTGTATCTTCTCATTAACTGTGGGCTCCTTGAGGGAAAGTATTTATTTTTGTCTTTTTTTTGCGTCCCTAGTGCCCAGCATGGTGCCTGCCATAGTAGTAGGCACTTAATAACTGATTGTGAATTTGACTCTGCCTAAAAGCAGCTTTGCAGGTTAGTAGATAGAGCACTGGGTCTGAAGTCCAGAAGATCAGAACTTATGTTCCACTTACTAGTTATGTGACTGTGGGCAAATTCTTTTATATATTTATCTTAGTTTCCTTGATAGTAAAAAGAGATAATAATAGCATCCTAACTGACAGGGTAGTGATGATCATCAAAGATAATAATTGTAAAACACTTAAAATACCCAGCACATACTAGATGCTTACAAAATGTTTGTTCCCTCTTCCTGCTTTCTTCTCTCTTTTCTTCCCTCCCTTCCTTGTTTCATTTCCTTTTTTGTAGAAGTTTTTGAATTATTCTCTTATTTCTGATGTTCTGTCTCTGTTACCATAATAAGCCTTTTATAGTGAGTTTCCTTTTTTGTTTGCTCATTTTTTTCATTTAATTACTTACTGTGGACTTTATATCTGGGCCCAGCTTTTCACAATTCTGATGCAAATGACTGGACTATACTTGTATCCTCTTGAGAACTACAGCTGTTTTCTTGGGCTATTGTATATTGTGTTATTAGAAGATCTCAGGGACAACTCAAACTGGGGATTAGCAAGTTTTCTGTGGTGAACATACTCTGGTTGTTATCTGCCTTGGTATGAGCTCTGCAAGTTTCTGACCTGGGTTTGATTCTAAACAACATCTTCTGGCTTGCACCTGGTTGGATTTCCAGTAGACTGTTCCTAGATTTAACCATTATTAGCCAACTAGAAAACTCTACAGTTTCAGAGTGACAGAATTGCTTGTTCATCTTTGGTCTGAAATTCCTTCTGTGGTTATTGAACTGTGGACTTGACTGTTGAAAGTTAGAACTGAGACCCTGCAA
Organism: Myrmecobius fasciatus; assembly: GCA_023553655.1. Taxonomy (NCBI): domain Eukaryota; kingdom Metazoa; phylum Chordata; class Mammalia; order Dasyuromorphia; family Myrmecobiidae; genus Myrmecobius; species Myrmecobius fasciatus. Next base: position 586,302 of record JAJPUD010000341.1, on the reverse strand, counting down.
TACTCCTGATGTCAGATATACACTACTATTATTTTCTTTTGAACTTACTCCTCACTCAGTATACAACATAGGTTGACCAATTCTCCTTTTCCAGAACCCCTGCTCTCTTCCCCTGAGGTACAAGTAATCTCTTACTTATTCTAGGTCTGTGACCCAGAACTAGGTAGTCAGTGACAGCTGGTGTATGCTGAAATCTCTCATACTGGGAAGTTCTTTTGGGTACCTTCCTACTTGGACTGGGTCCCCAGTGTTAAAGATCTATCAAGTTTTTTGTGAAGGAATTGGGAAGGAGAGTTCAACTGTACTTTTTCCTCCTACTCTGCTTTCTTGCCTGATTCCCTACAGTTCTACCCCTGATTTCCAGTACTCTTGTTTCCTCTGAGATTGCCTTTGCAGTCACTATCTTACAAATCTTCAATTTCTTCCTCTTTTCTGACTTCTTTTCTGCTTCTTACAAACATGATTAGGTCTCCATTAGCCTTTAAAAATATATGTACTTAGCCCTATCTTTCCTTCAATTCATTATCCTTTTTCAGTCAACTTCTTACAAAAGCTGTCTTGCACTGTTGCTTCTACTTCTTCTCTCTTCCCCCTCCCCCCCACTTTGTTCATTTTTCAACCCTTTGCAACTTGGCTTCCAAACTTATCATTTGGGTGAAATAGCTCTTTCCAAAATAAGCAACAACTTCTTAATTGTCATGTCCAGTACCTTTTTCTGAATCCTCATTTTTCTTGGCTTTTCTCTAGTATTTGGCACTATTAATCATTCTCATCTCTTGGAAGAAATCTTTCTCTTATTGTAGTTTCTCCTTGTATCTCATTATTTGGTTGGGTAGGAGTTTTAGGGTTTTGCTGGAATAGTTGTGGTCCCCAGTTGCTTGCCTTTGTTTAAGCAGCCTTCTTGCCTGGAAGATCCCTGTCATTTATTTTTGAATTATTCTATTTTGTTTCTTGTGTGATTTTGTTTGGGGCATTTTGAATCTGACTTATTGAAACTGTTTGTCAGTTTGTAAAAATTTAGCAATAACTTCCAGAACTTGATCTCCATTTAATCTTAGCTCCCCCCTCTTTTTGGCTGTCTCTAAGCTCAGCCTCCTGTGGGGAAAGAACAGGTTTGTAACCAAGGCCTCCCACTAGAATCTAATTTTAAATTTGCAATCTGTCTTGTGATTTTCCCTTCAAATTTAACTTGGAAGTAAATACATTCCATTCGTTTTTCTGTGTTCTAAAAAATAATTTCAAGCTATAAAAGAGTAATCATTTTGTTTATTTTTCATGCATTCTGTAATACTTTATTGACAGAGATATTGCATTATTTTTTCCTTTTATGAATATCTTATCTCTGTCGATTATTAGACAATCCCTGTGAAATATATAAAATATCTTTATTCTAACACTATTAGCTATTGAGTTGAATTCCATATGAGGTATATCCACTTTAGATTCTATTAAAAGATTTTTTTAAAGCAATCTTTATTATGGATTTAAAAATAGTAATAGAGAAATCTCAGTAAATTTCAGTAGTGAATAACAATTTTATCTTCTTTTTATGGATAAGAAAATTTTTAACAAAGAACATATAATTCCATTGGTATAGAATAGTGAGAAAACAAAATATAAGGTTCAGTTTTTTCAGAATATAATCTTTTTAATGTTTTACCTAGTCTCTGATAGGATAATATAATTGTTTTAACCACAGTCTGATTCACCTGATTTTTAAAAAGTCCATTTAAAAAAAAAAAGGTATATTCCTATCTCCAAATTTGATTTTTACTTCATTCTAAAGGAAGATTCAATAAGTTCACCTTAATTTTAATATCTAAGACAGCAAATACTTTCTTTTGATGTTTTAGCAGGTTTTCTGTTTTTATCCTAGGTAAACTGTTAGTTATTAATTTTGTGCTGTCATTCTTTTGTACCTGTCATCATTGCACTGTCTACATTCCCTCTTAAAAAACTCAAATAAACTTAAATAAACTCAGCCCTCTAAAACTTTAATGAAAGACAAAATTAATGTCCCCCTAAACCAAAAACTTGGAATGAATTTCAAATTTAGGTCCTTAAAATGAGAATTTTCAGCCCAAAGTCACATAATTTAGAATTAGATCTTGATTTTCCTGTTCTAGTTCAGGAGGGAACATCAGTGTGGATGTAGAAACTTTAGATAGTTATAGCACTATACTTTTATTGCTTTTTATATAACTTTCCCTCAAATACAGAAAAACTTTAAGTAAAACTTAACTCATGAAACTCATGGTTAACTTTTTTTTTCCATCTTTGTCCTTTTAGTTTTGTAGAAATTGGTAAATGATGGTATAACAAGTTATTAGATGTTCAAATAAATGACTTTAATGATGAGTCATCAAATCAGTGAAAATTCAACTGAGTGTCCTATGCCTGTGTTGCTGTTCACTCATTTTAGTCATGTCCGACTCTTCGTGACCCCATTTGGAGTTTTCTTGTCAAAGATACTAGAGTGGTTTGCTATTTCCTTCTTGAATTAATTTTACAAATGAGAAAATTGAGGCAAAAAGCATTGAGTGACTTGTTCAGAGTCACACATTAGTAAGTGCCTGAAATTGCATTTGAACTGAGATCTTCCTAATTCCAGACCTAGCACTCTATCTACTGCAAAATCTAGATGCCCCTGTACTAAGCAAAGATAATATTAAGTTGAGACACATTTACATTTTGGACTTTTCCTCTCTCTCTTTCTCTCCCTGCCTCCCTCCCTTTCTTTGTCCCTCCCTCCCTACTTCCCTCCTCCTTCTCTTCCTCCATCCCTTTCTCCCTTTTTTCCTGCCTCCCTTCCTCCTTTCCTTCTTTCCTCCTTTCTTTCCTTCCTTTCTCTTTTCTTCTTTCCTTCCTTTCTTTCTCTTTTCCTTTTTCCTTCCTTCCTTCCTTCCTTCCTTCCTTCCTTCCTTCCTTCCTTCCT
>JAJPUD010000341.1:457432-583267 GCA_023553655.1 Myrmecobius fasciatus | reverse complement strand
TCCTTCCTTCCTTCCTTCCTTCCTTCCTTCCTTCCTTTCCCTTCCCTCCCTCACTCCCTTCTTTCCTTTTCCTCCTTCCTTTCCTCCCTCCCCTTTCTTCCCTCCCTCCTCTTCCTTCCCTTCCTTTCTTCCCTCCCCTTCCTTCTCCCCTCCCTTTCTTTCTTTCCCCTTCCTTCTCTTCCTTCCCTTCCTTCTCCCCTCCCTTTCTTCCTCTTTCCCCTTCTCTTCTTTCCCTTCCTTCCCTCCCTTCCCTCCCTCTTATTCTTTCTCTCTTTCTTCCATCTATCCACATGATTCATTTTACTGACACAGGCATTTTCAGCATTTTCACTAAGATCTGTTTACTAGCTTCTTACTCCTACCATCTCATTTCTCGCATAAATTACTTTACTTATGCCATATTCTCTGCCTGGGATCCCCACCCACCCTCTCCGCTTGTTCAAATCAGGCCCATTTTACCAAACCCAATCCAGGTCCCACTGACTTTCCTCCCTACTGCTACATTATGATTTATCTCATAAATAAGTACTACCTAGATTTAGCAGTATACAATTGTATATTTCATCATATAGTGTCATTTGCTATTCTTGTGTGAAATTGCAAAAGAAATAGGGCAGGCATTGGATTCAAGACGAGTTCAAGCCTTGACTTAAGACACATGCTGGCTGTGTTACCCTGGACAAGTGATTTGACCTACGTGCCCTAGGCAACTAAATTGTGGGGAAAATGCTAATCTGCATTGGTAAAAAGTTTTCTAATCCTGAAATACCCTATATTACTAAATTCTCTTCATCTAGTTCCTATTCCTGTTCTCACAGGGATTTCTATGGCTTGTTTCTTTAAGTAGATTAAGGGGGATTGGGAAAGACTTTCTATAGAAGACTTAATGAAGCCAGGGAAGCCTGGAGGGACAGATGTGGAAGGAGAGGCTTCCAGACATGGAGGACAGCCAAAGAAAGTGGCCACAACTGAGAGGAGTGTTTTGTTTGAGAAACAGCAAGAAAATCAGTGTCACTGGATCAAAGGAATAATCTAAGTAAAATCTGTGTGGTTAGTTTAAGGAAAACCTGTATATACATGCTGCCATAGTTCCATCAGATAACCATAATCCTTTTAGAATTAATGTGAGAGAAGTAAAAGAGAGATCACAGAAATTGTCTTGAAATAGTATTAAATTTGGGCAGTTGAATTGGATGGGGAAAGGGAGGGGTTGGTCAGTTTCAATTCAGTTTATTTATTTAGTGCCTTCTGTACATCTTTACTGTCCTGTCTTGATACAAATAAAAACAAAGTCACTGTCCTCCAGGAACTTACAGTATAATGGGAAAAATGTCACACAAAAAGAGGCCATAAAGACGTGAATGGTTAGGAAGACCCCAGGGCAATGGAGTATTTTGTTCTGTGTTTCAGTTTCCTGGCATTAATTCTGAACAATCAGTAATAGGCTTCAATCAGTCAATCAAGAAACCTTTATTAAGCACTTATTATGTATCAGAAACTGTAGCAGGCTGTGATGATCAAATGATTCAAATAAGCCCTGGTCTTGAAAATGGGGTATACATATGTTAAACATTTGAGCCCGTTGAGTTTGATAGATCTGTTGGACTGTCAAGTAGCATTCCCTATCAGTGATGCATGACTGATGTTGAAGAGATGGATTAGACATCTAGATTTGAGTATTCTCTCTGCATTTTAATTCATGGAATCTGAGAATCTGTCCAAGATATAGAAGAGAAGATGAACCAGGACAAGATTCTGGGTAACATTTGTGATAAAGTGACATGATAGCAAAGAAAGCTATTGAAGTTGTAAGTAAATCCATTTGGCATCATGGAGTGATTTCCTTCGGGGTTCAACAGAACAGTAGCACAAAGAAAATAAGGGTTAATTGGCCAGGTTTCGATGGCAATAAACAAGGGGGCAAAAGGATTCAAAAGTGGGAGATAAAATACAGTTGAACTAGTCAGAATATTAAGATTCTGAAAAAAGGAATTTCTACAACTGAATCGCATCATTGTCTCAACAGGTATTTAATTACACTCTATTCTCAGAGCTTTATAGTTAAACTTGTATTTTTTTCTGTTTGACTCTTCTCAAGAGTTGTTTCAGACTTTCTCCTCTCTACCTTAAAACCCTAATACCTTCTCTTTCATTAGATAACTGCATTTTCCATTTTAGTAAGAAAATAGAGACCATTCATTGTAAGATCCATTTTCTCTCCATATCTCAAAATTCCCCTGTATCAGTAATTCTTAACTGGGGAATTTGTGAATTTAAAAATGTTCTGATAACTATATTCAGTATAATTGGTTTCCTTTGTAACTCTATGTAATTTATTTCATGCATTTAAAAATATTATTCCTCTGAGAAGGAATCCATAATTTCCCTTTACCAGACTGTCAGAGGGAGTCTATGACACACAAAAAAGTCTGGAATCTCAGCTCTACATAATTTTTTCTCTCCTCTTTACCCATCATTTTCCATATCTGGACACTAATATTTTTTTAGCCTGTCATTCATTCTTTTACTTTCTTCTTTCTCATCCTCAATCTTACCTTCTCTGGTAGCATCCCCTGCCACACCCCAATAACTAAATTAGCTCAGGTTGGAAAAATGATTTACTCTCATTTTTAGGTTCCACCATGTTCCTTGTTACTTTTGCTATTATCCCTATTTAAATACATGAAAAAATATGGCTCAGAACAGGGGGTGCTGGCCTCGGGAAAACTGGGAGGCATCAAGGAGGAGTAGGGATTGTGGTGAAGACAAAGAATAGACTTAAGAGAAATGAGACTGAGGGAAATATAAAAGGATAGGAGATTATAATAAGAGAAAGGGAATTTGAGAATTCAATCATCATGGTGATGGTACAGTTATGAGTCATGCTGAGATCCCTGTGGGTGGCTATGAGTGGAGTGAAACTGTAGGTCATGAGAGTTGGAGAGAAGGAGAATGAACTGGAAAACAGAGGTATTTGTTGTTGTTAAGTCATTTTTCAATCCTATTCAGTACTTCATGACCTCATTTGGGCTTTTTCTTGACAAAGATATTGGAGTAGTTTACCATTTCCATCTCCAACTCATTTTACAGACAAGAAGCTGAGGCAGATAGGGTTAAGTGACCTTTAAGTTAAGTGATACAGGGCAGTGTCTGAAGCCAGATTTTAAATCACTACGATGAGTCTTCCTGCCTCCAAGTTTGGCAAACTATCCCACTATACCACCTAGAGTATTGTGAGAATATTAATGTATATATTGAGTTCTCCAAGAATGAGACTTAAAGATAGAATCTGTGACTGAGATAATAAATTCCTGGGGAAAAGGGGAAGAATGACTGGAAAGCCGGTAGCTTAAAACAAGGAATATCTTGCCTGGATGATAATATAATCTGCAAACATGTATTAAATACTTCTCTGCTAAGCATTGTGCTGAATAGGGGAGACTAGGTGACAACAGTGATAGAATGCCTCCCTGGAGGTAGGAGGACCTTAGTTGTAATGTGGACTGTGTGATCTTGGACAAGTCATTTAACCCTGTTTGCCTCAAATGAGCTAGAGAAGGAAATGGCAAACCATTCCAGTATCTTTGCCAAGAAAACTCCTCATAAAACCAGTCCCTCCTATCAAGGAGCTCACAATCCAAAAAAGGGAGACAAAATACAAACAACTATATACAAACAAGATAAATATACTGGATAAATTCAAGGAAATCAGTGAGGAAGGCACCAGCATTAAGGAAAATTGGGAAACACTTTTTTTTTTTTTTTTTTTTTGGTTTTGTTTTTTGTTGAGGCAATTGGGGTTAAGTGACTTGCCCAGGGTCACACAGCTAGGAAGTGTTGCAGGTCTGAGGTCAAATTCAAACTCAGGTCCTCCTGACTTCAGGGCTGGTGCTCTATCCACTGCACCACCTAGCTGCCACGGGAAACACTTCTTGCAGAAGATGAGATTTTAGTTGATATTTGAAGTAAGCCAGATTCTGAAAGAAATTGTTGAAGATTGTGACTGAAAGAAAGTTTTGAAATGGAGCAAATCAATTTCTAGCCCTGTATATAGGACCACATGAAGATGGGGAGAGCAACCAACACTAGAGAGATATTTGTAAAACCCTTAGCACAGTGCCTGACACATAGTAGGGGCTTAATAAATGCTTATGGGGGGGGGGGGGGCGCATGAAATCAGTCATGATTGATCAATTAAATTGTTTATCAATTGTTGATCAGTCAACAAAGTTACAATGAGTAAAGAATACAAAGATGAATTTGGGATAATTCCCATCTTCAGGGAGCTTATAACATTTTTTTAAGGAGACAACATGTACATATATCAGAATAGGGGTAGGAATAGGGACTGGACTTGTACTTTCATTGATAGGGAGAACTCCCAGATGAGAAACAACTCCTCCCATTTTCTTGCCTAAATGGGATCTAGCTCTTCCTCCTTTTGCTGGACTTTATCTTTAGCAACACCTTTGGCTTCACCCCTTGGGGAACAGCTTTCATTCTAAGTTTACTAAGGAAAGAACAATAGGTATGAAGGTTTGTGAGGCTACTGTCTCTGAAAAGCAAACTCCACCTTACCTTCAAACCTCTCCCCACCTTGTTTAATGACCCACTCATTTGTGCTTAGTTGTGAATCTGGATTAATTTGTTCTACTTTGCTTTTGGGAAACATGGAAAATCAATAAAATCTCTTTTGTACTTCTCAAGCCCCCATTGGGAAGGTCCCAGAAATTAGAGAATCAATTTCTCTTTCTAATGAATACAAAACCCATATTTTTTTTGTCTCATTTTATTTTATTTTTATTTTTTTATTAAAGGTTTTTATTTGCAAAACATATGCATGGGTAATTTTTCAACACTGACCCTTGCAAAGCTTTCTGTTACAAATTTTCCCCTCCTTCCCCCCACCCCCTCCCCTAGATAGCTAATACATGTAAACTATGTTAAAATACTTGTCAAATTGAATATGTGTATACATATTTATACAGTTATTTTGCTGTGCAAGAAAAGTCAGATCTACAAGAAAAAAAAATCCGAGAAGGGAAACAATGCAAGCAAACATCAATAGAGAGTGTGAAGATGCTATGTTGTGGTCCAGACTCAGATCCCACAGGCCTCTCCCTGAGTGTATATGGCTTCCTTCATCACTGAACAACTAGATCTGGTTTAAACATCTCATTGTTGAAGAGAACCATGTCCTTCCGAATTGATCATCATATAGTCCTGCTGTTGCCATGTATAATGATATCTTGGTTCTGCTCATTTCACTCAGCATCAGTTCTTGCAAGTCTCTCCAGGCCTCTCCGAAATCATCCTGCTGGCCGTTTCTTACAGAACAATAATATTCCATGACATTCATATACCATAGTTTATCAGCCATTCTCCAACTGATAGGCATTCAATTTCCAGTTTCTAGCCACTACAAAAAGGGCTGCCACAAACAAAAACCCATATGTTTTAATACTGATAGCCTCACTTTTGTTTGCTTGATATTTGGTTGACAGTCTGCTCCAGTAACTACAAGTCTAAATTATGTATAGAACATATTACACACATACATCATAGCATAGTCATTCTAAATGCCTACTATGTGCTAGGTGTTATACTAATAATGGAAAGGGAAAGTCCCTGTTCTCAAGGAGCTCACAATCTTATTGGGGAAGACAACATAAAAGGAAGCTGAAAGGGGGAAATGGAAAGAGAGAGAAGGAGGGAAAGGCACCCAGCATGGGCTATGATGGAGAATCCAAAAACAGTGTAGCTGGTGGTAAATGGAGAGAGAAGACTGTGTTGACCCTCTTCTTTAATTAGAAGCTCTGGAGCCCAAAGTACTGCCTTTCAACCAGAAGGTCAGAAAGACAGGGCAAAATGTAAATATCAGGCAGATTCAGTCTTGTAGGATAATGAGATTTCCTAGCCCCCACTCCCTTTTACAACCACCTACACTTCTTTTGGACTTCTTTGGATCTTTCCATTATACTTTCCATCTCCCCTGGTAAGGAGAACACAAGAAATAAGGATATGTGATAGAAAGGAAAAAAAATAGCATTTATAGGCCTACAGATTAACGAAAGAATATGCAAGTAGTATATTCTCTAATAAACTGTATAGCTAACAAATATCTAAAAAAAATCTACAAATTCTAAATTAGTTTTTAATTTCTAATATATAAATATCTATAACTATAACTCACATAAACAAAAAGCCCTTTGGGTAGATCCTCAATAATTTTTAATAGTATAAAGATACTGAAGACAAAAGTTTGAAAACTGCTGTTTTTATATCTATATCGTGTTCCCATTTGGTAGTCCTAGTCTTTTTCTCAGAAATGTTTGAATATTCATTCCATTCTTTCCTATCCTCCTCACCATGATACTCAGCTTTGCTGAGTTATTCTTGATTATACCAAATTGTTTTTAGTTCTAGGCTTATATCTTTTACGTTTTTGAATATTGTTGTTGTCCTCTCATTTATTGTAAAAATTTTCTAGGTCTTGTAATAACCCCCAATTGAGAAACTTTGGTACTTAAACTACCTTTTAGATATTTGCAGAAATTATTTGCTCTGGGATTTTTGAATTGTAATACTCCTGGGACTTTCCTTTTTCATTTTGCTTTAGTGTCTTTACTTTGTCCCCTTGTTCCAATAGAGTTGGACAATTTTCATTTATGATTTCTTGAAATATAATGTCCACATATATGGAGAATATTGAGGGATTTTCTTTTTCATGGATTTCAAGAAGTCCCTAAAATCTTAAATTCTCTGTCCTTGATCTCTTTTCCAAATCAGTTGTTTTGATAGAAAATACTTTATATTCTGGGGCAGCTAGGTGGCGCAGTGGATAGAGCACCAGCCCTGAAGTCAGGAGGACCTGAGTTCAAATCTGGTCTCAGACACTTAACATTCCCTAGCTGTGTGACCCTGGGCAAGTCACTTAACCCCAATTGCCTCAGCAAAAAAAAAAAAAGAAAATACTTTATATTTTCTTGCTTCTTTTCAATCTTTTGATTTTCTTCTAATATTTTTTTTCTTGTGGTATCATTGGTTTCTATTTAATCCATCCTATTGTAGGGGGAAATTCAATTACTTGGATAATGTTTATCACTTTCTCTGATTTCTCCTGATTCTTTCAAGTACTTTTATTTAATTTTATTTTTAAATCATGTTTCATGTTTTTTGGGTATTCATGTGATCTTTGTGGAAAACTTTTTTTTTTCCTTTGAGTTTTTGTGTACAATTTTATAGAGTTAGATGATAATACTGGTTGGTGATTTCTTTGATTTACTCATTTCTCCAGCTTTAATTCCTGAATTGAGGCTTTGGGCCAGGGTCATACTTTGCCCTCTGTTATTCTTTTGGGTGGGATCTCCTGGATTCTTGCACCAATCTGGTGTTTTGCCCTCCAAGATCCAGAGAATTGGATCTTCAGGATCTCTCTGGCATTGCTTGACAAAGTGTTAGGTATCTCAGAGCCCCTAAGCTTAGACCTTTTTAGTCTGAACACTGAGGTCCAGTGCTTCTTTGGGTTTCCAAAGTGCCCACTATGGAGATTTTTCAAGGGAGACTTCTGTATATAAAGCCTAGAAGATTACACTTTTCTGTTTTCTGGTTGTGCTGACATTTGTTTTGCTTGAAAGATTCCCATTTCTATTACTATTGTGCTTTTGACTGAGCTTTTGTGGACCTGTGAGGTTGAAGAAGTCATAATAATTTTTTATTGGATTTCTTGATCATACTTGGTTCAGGTGTGTATTGGGGGACCAGTGGCTAAAGTATTTGGGAGCTAGGAAACCCTCTTGGTGGAAAACCTACTTCTGTCCTCTTGTTAAATTTTTTTGCCTCAACCAATGTTTGATTCTTAACAGTAGTGAAGAATCTCCAAATTCATATTTCTCATGATCCAATTTTGAGTTTTAAAACCTAGTGCTCTTGGAATGCTTACTATCACCACTTCCTTCTGTTTCCCTATAAAGATCTCTATATATTGTATAGAAAGCCAAGATTTGCAGATTCCCAGTGTTGTTTTCAGTATCTCAAGAGTAGTGCTGATGTTTTACTGAAAGATGATAGAGCTGGATGTCTTTGAGTCATTTTATACAACTTTCTTGGAAATTTTCAAGCTTGCTTTGATGCAAGTTATGGTTAATTACTTCAGAAGTCACAAAAACTAATTTTTTTTCCTTCAATTTTCTAGTCATAGGAGTGTAAATAGTAAGAAGGGTGTGATTATGACGAAACCACAGCATTTGGCAATTGACTGGAACACTTAAAGGATATTATTCTTGACAACAATAGGGAAATTTGGAAAAAGAATGGGATTTGGGGCAAAGATAATGAGTTCTGTTTTGGTTATGTTGAGTTTGATATGCCTGGGGGACATTCTGGGGTGATCAATTCCATATTGTCATAGCATTGTCAAAAAAAAAAAAAAAGGATGAAAATAGAGAAAAAGGCTGTCATCAGATTTGCAATTTAGAGAATTGGTAACTTTAGAAAGAACATTTTCTGTTGAGTGGTGTGGTAGGAAGCCACATTGCAAAAGGCAGAGAAGGTAGTCAGATAAGAGGAAACAAGCAACAGGTATAAACAGCTTTTTTTTTTTCTTTTGGTAAAAATTTGGATTACAAATGTAGAAATATAAGATGATTTGAGGGAATGGAAGGTCTCATGAAACTTTTTAAAGAATAGGTCAGATTTGGGCATGTTTATAGGCAGCAGAGAAAGAACTAGTAGATGGGGATAAGTTGGAGATTAGAGAGAGAGGAGAAGAGGTGATGATAGAGGTGATCTCCTAGAGAAAAATGGGAGGGGAATGGAACCAAGGACACATATAGAGGGGTTAACTTCAACAAGACAGACAACCTTATTGTCAGAGATTGGAATAAAATAGAGAGTAAGGGATGATGTCAAGAAGTTGGAGGATGGAGAAAAGGAAAGAACAGGGAATTTATGAATGATGGCCCCTTCTATTGGTAAAGTATGAGGCAAAGTTCTTAGCCTGGAGCTTTGAGAAGTAAAGGTGAAGAAGATCTGAAGATTGAAGAGGTTTGTAATTGCCTCTATATGGAATAAGTCAGAAAAACAGGATTTATTAACTGATGAGGGCCCCATTGAAATTAGATAACCTATATTTATAATGGGCTCAATCAGCTTGATTCTATTTCTTCATCTTTTTGTGGTAGCATGAACACAGAAGCAAAGGAAACATTGGTAGAACTGATTCAGAATTGGTGTTTTTGCAGCCATGGTTAGAAATTGACCAAGGAGCCACGAATTTAGAAATAGAGAATGGTGTGGAATTAAATGGTTAGGGTCAAGAGTGGGGAAGGAAGAAAGTGAAATTAGAACAGCTCTGATGACCTGAGAAAATAGTGAGGGGTGTGAGGGATTTGGTAATGAGGGCAAAGAATAACTTTTAAAGGGTAAGCCACAGGGAGAGATGAAGTAGTAGGTTATGATCAAATAGAGGAATGCAATACTATTTGATCTTATAACTGGAACACTTGGGTAATGGCAAGATCTGACATGTAGCATTGGCAGATATAACTGGGGTGGAAATATGAATAGGTCTTGGAATTTGAAGAGAAAAACGGAACTAGGAAGTTAGTGTCTTTGAAGGATAACAGATACAAAAGGTGTCCAAGATGTCTGTAAATGGAGGTGTAGGTCATGACTGATACTTTGGTATTGAATTTAGTAAATTAAAGTTTTTGTTCTTGTTGTTTCAATCCTGCCTGATTCTTGGTGACCCCATTTGGGATTTTCCAGGCAAAGATACTGAATTGCTTGGCCATGTTCTTCTTCAGTTCATTTTACATACAAGCAACTGAGGGAAAGAAGATTAATTGATTTAATTAAGTGATTAAGTTATTAAATATCATATTTGAACTCAGGAAAGATGAGTCTTCCTAATTTCAGACTCAGAACTCTATCCACTACACTACCTAGTTGCCTAAACTAAATTTTTTTTTTTTTTTTTTTTGCTTTTTGCTGAGGCAATTGGGGTTAAGTGACTTGCCCAGAGTCACACAGCTAGGGAATGTTAAGTGTCTGAGACCAAATTTGAACTCAGGTCTTCCTGACTTCAGGGCTGGTGCTCTAACCACTGCGCCACCTAGCTGCCCCGCCTAAACTAAATTTTAATGAACTGAATTGAGACCCAGTCAAAGTAGTAGTAGACCTTTATCCAAGGTCAAAATCTTTCCAGTTTGTGGCATGGTATTTGAAGCTCAGCCATAGGGCAGCACCATAGAATCTTAGTGTTGGAATGTATTTCAGTGATGATCTAGGCTAATGAGTACTTGAAGCACAAATCCCTAATAGCTGTCTTGCCTTTGCTTGAACAAGTCCAATGACAGGGAGCTTTATTGAGGCAATTCATTTGTCTTTGGGAAACCATTTCAGCTTGTATATAGTCTGAAGAAACCCATGGACTAGTTAAAGCACTGTATAATTTGGTGCCAAATCTTTTGGAGGGATAATAACTCATTGTAGTGGTCACAGCATGAAGAGGTTGCTTTTTTCGACTTTAGACTTTTTTTTTTTAGATTTTATTTTGCCTCTGTTTCTTAAGATATTTCTCTTTTCACTATTTAAATTAAAATTTATGAATGATTCTAAAAATAGAACTGTTAATGGAACTGTTTGAGACTTGTTTAGAAATTGTCATTATTTACTGATTGCCAGTAAGTAGACTGTATAGATAAAAAGGCTATTCCATTATCAGTGTGGCCATAGTGAATGGAAGACTTAGGAAGTCCTTTTCTGACATGTAATCTTAGGCAAATCACCCCTCAGTTTTCCAAGGATCTCTCTGAGACAGAAAGTTGAAGCTTCTCTAATACTGAAAGATTGGGTTTCCTTAAAGCGAGTTCACTATTCAAATGAAATTCCTGCTTTGGACCTATCTCTATCTAGCTTCTGTGTGACAATAAAAAAAAAAATTATAGCATGGATGTGTGTGTTCAGTATTCTTTCCCTCTTACAAAATGTCGTTTTGGGGTTGGAATAAGATAGCCTCCCTGGTGCCTTTGTTTTTAAATGCCATGCTAAGTTTTTGGCTGCTACTTAAAGGCACTGAGTTTTTTGTTTTGGAATATTTAATTTCTTTCAATGAGAAAAGTAGTTCCTAAAAGCTGAGTCACATTTAGTGGTTTCATAATGTATATTTCTGTTTGCAATGGTGTACCAGATTAATGTTCTTTGGTTAGATTTGTTCCCAGAAATAAACTCATTAGCATGTTGCTAAACAGAGAACTAGCTTTCCTTCCCACCCCCCACTCTTCACCCCCCTTAACTCACAGTCCTATTACTTAAAAGCTGACTTTTAAGGGGGGGGGGATACTTGTTGAATTACAGGTGAAAATCTTTCCTTATAGCTTAGACTCACTAGATAGAGTTGATATGATTTACACTTTAAGGATTTCCAATTTTTTATTGATTACATCACATACATTAAACTTGATTATGTTACATGGAGTGCAAGGGAATACATTTTCTATAATAAAGTTATCTAATGAATGCTTATGTTGAAATTGACAGTAATTGATAATAATAATTGATAATCATACCTATAACCTCCCTGCTTTCTATTCCCTCTGCACTCAAAAAGAATGATGATTAAAAGATTGTCCTGTGTTATCTAAAGAGTTAGTCAAGGAAGCCAGTCAATTTCAATTATAAATATCTTCTCCCTTTATATACTGACAGAAGGCAAACCAACAATCTGGACAGTTAATTTTTTAGGAGATGGAGGATAGAATTTTATTAGCTCAATTTAAAAATTCAATTTGTTTTTCTTTTTTTAACTAAGAAAGGTAGAAAAGATTTGTAAGCTTTTAGTTCTCATGGTATTTATTAGGGACATATTATAGGCATTAGGCTAAGGCATATTTGTAACTCTCTTTTCTGAACCCCCATCCCTTAGTGTCAGTTCTTGCAGATGTCAGTTTTCATTTTTCAGAATACCAGATGGAATGCATCTATTGAATGCTATTACAACAGCTGTGATTACCTTCATAATTCCTGTGAGATAAGCTGTTTTGTCTTCCTTCTCCCATTTTTATTTATTTTTTGAAATGCCTCTACCTATTAGTGATTCAATTAATCAGTTTTCTTCTGTTGTCTTACAGACCATAAAACCATGGGAAATACAGAAAGCCAAAATGTAGAGCACAGGTTTTATGGTGAGAAGCAGGGGAACCTGTTGAGGAAGCATACATCCCATTCTCTTCGCCTGTCCAACAAGACCCGACGGATGAGACACGCTTCCTCTGCAAGGGTGATCCATAGGAATTCTGAAGTGAGCACTCGATCCAGCAGCACTCCTAGCATCCCCCAATCTCTGGCAGAAAATGGCATGGAGCCTTTCTCCCAAGAAGGCAAGCTAGAAGACTTTGGGAGCCCAATTTGGGTAGGCCGGGTGGGAATGGGCTTGAGACCCGTCTCCTGTCACACCGATTCTTCCATCACTCCTAGTATAGACAGCAGCACAATCCTGACAGCAGCCTCTGCACAAAGCATGCCAGACTCTGAGGAGAACAGGCTTTATGGGAATGACTCTACGTATCTGCCTGAGGGAGGCAGAAGGCAGCGTCCCTACACAACCAATGGGACCGCATTCATGGAAACTTCAAGCTTTAAAAAGAAACGCTCAAAATCTGCAGATATCTGGCGGGAGGACAGTTTGGAATTTTCACTGTCTGATCTGAGCCAAGAACATTTAACAAGCAACGAAGAGATCTTGGGTTCAGTGGAAGAGAGAGACCGTGGGGAGGATCGAGGGATGGAAGCCAGGGATGGTTCACAGCAGCTGAGTACCTGCCACCGTGCCAATTCCCTGGGTGTCTTGTATGTACCCCAGAATAACAGCATAAAAGCAAATCATGGACCAAGGAGCAAATTTGTGGGATATTGTGGGAATTTAATGTCTGATGTTCCAGATCTTGCAAACCGTAAGATGCCATCAGCTGTTGCCGAGGATACTCCTCCATACAGTAATTATAATACACTTCCCTGTAGGAAATCTCACTGTCTTTCAGAAGGTGCCACCAACTCACAAATTAGCCATAGCAACAGCATGCAAGGCAGAAGAGCAAAAACAACTCAGGTAAAGTGACTTAATTCTACTTAAGCGTTTTAGAAAATATCTTTAAAAATACATTGCTTTACTGTTAGAATCTTCCATTCATTTTGTTCAGCTTTTGACCTTTTTGACCAATGTTTTAAAAACACTGGGTGATTTAGTGGTGGCCCTGTTGCTACTTTTCTCACAAGAATCTTTTCTCAATCCCTTATCTTGTACTTTCTTGGATAAGGGGAAGGGCTTAAGAGAAGGGAGAGAAACAGGATATGGGAATAACTTGTCAGTGCAAACTTGACTGGGATCAGAGTTTGCTTCTTCCAAACAGTCTTCTTATCTTAGAAACATTGTCACCATGGACAAAATACACCATGGTTGCAGAGAGGGTGGAAGCTTGATCTCTCAGGCCCTTTTAGCCTCTCTATCTAAATCAATGGTCCTTCAAATGGGAGGATTAGTGGGGAACTAGTCTTAGCTGGAGTTCTTACTTCAGAGACACTCTAAATGATAGGAGCCATTTCAATTTCCCTCTCTCTCTTGGGTCAAAGAGTTAGATGACCCAAGTTCTATTCCTTGCCTTATACGCATTAATTCTTTGAGCTTGATCAGGTTCATTAAATCCCTTTTGACCCCAGCTCTCTCCTCTGTAAAATGTGAATTCTAAAGGAAACCATTGGAATTAAAATAAGCTTCCCTTTCCCATCTTCTATTGTGATTGCAAAGATTAAGCAAGTAATTTATGTGAAATTGCTTTAAAAAGTTAAAATTTCTATGTAGATATGTTCATAGTAATTATCATTGTTGTTACTATTAATAATAATAATAATGCTAATGGAATCTTTCCCTGAAACTCATTATGCTCTTGTCCCTAAGTTTCTTGTAGAGGAAGTTTTTGTTTTTTGTTGGAGGCACTTACCCAGGGCAATTTCCATTTAAGTTACTTTATATCAAAAATTACAATCCAACCAGGACCACAAAACAAGCTTCAGATCATCTGCTTAGACTAGATTAGAGATAAGTAAGTAGGCAAATAATCAATCAATCAATCCTGACCAGAAATGGCAAGTCTACTTGGCATATTGGACTGCTTTCAGAAGATACTAATTCACATTCTCAAAACACACAAAAAGTCATCTTTTACACAGTGACTGCTGTCAGTGAAATGAAGGGACTTGAAACTATAGAACAGATTCAGAGACTGGTTTAGAAGATTAAAAATTGCAACCATTTTTAATGACTTAGTCGCTATTCTTATGGATATTATTATTAGTTCTGGAATATAATGATGTTTGCATGCTATCTTGTGACTTACAGGAAACAGATTCCTATTTTGGGAAGGTGAACATCAAATTTTTATCTGATACTTAAACTGAGTTTTTAATCAATCAATAATTCTCTTTTCAAATGACTTATAGTCTCAGCCATGGTATACTAGATTTTGAGTGTTTTTCCATTCAGTTAATATGACTTGGGGTCGATGAAGAGGATAAGTGAGAGATACCTTGGGAGTGAATAAATATAAGCTTTTACAAAATTCACAGAAGTGATTACCATGCTGAAGTTTTAGAAGAAAAAAGTCTTATAATTAATCTCAAACTTGAGTTTGAGAAGCTATGCATGAAAACACAATTTCCAAATTTTAGATTTGTGCCTATCTCCCTGTTGATGAGCTGCTTCTATATTTTAAAAACTGAAGAAAGCTAGGTAGAGGTGGGTTTTTTTTTTTATTATATATACAAATGGAGATGTAAAGCCATTGGGCAATGTGCTTTGTACAATTTGTACAATTAAGCACATTTGTACAATGTGCTTAATAAATGTTTATTGACTGAGTGAATGGTGCTAACTGAAGATTATCAAAAGATCCTTTCTTTATGTTAGAAGGTGACTCCCTAAGAGCTCAAATGTAAAGACTATTATGTGATTCTAAGCTGCAAGGGACCTTCATCCAGTCTGATCCATTTATTTTTTTACAGATGAGAAAACCAAGCTCCATAGACAGTAAATGTCTTTTTCAAGGTCAGAGAAATAAGGAAAAGACCTATGATTTCTCAATGAAGATCACAAATTTCTGTGACTTATTAGAAAATACTTAGATACATCTGAAGCTTTAGTGTACATCGCTTTTAATATCCACAGTGACTCTAGCTTCTGCATATATACATTTAATATTTTGTACTGCTTCAAAGTATTTAATTGAGAAAACCTGAATTAGAGATTGGTTCTATTCATCTATATAGACACATTGCCTCCAGAGTTTAATTAGAATTTAGTTTGACTTTTGAAACAGATTTAGAACTTCGCTTTCCAATGTGCTTTTGTAGTTATAAAATTTTCATCCTCACATAATAATCTTTCCTATCCTTCTGTGGGGACTTTTGAAGAACTAGAGAAATTAATTAATGGCATTTAAGAGGAAAAGCCATATTCCATTTTAAGGGGCAAAAATTATATTGCAGCCATTTGAATATAACTTTCACTGAACAGTTGTTTTTAAAGTGAATTTTAAAGAAAAATCATTACTGATAATATATGATGCAGGTCTGTTATTGAGCCAATAACATTGAGGCAATGATTTGTTATTCCTGCCAATTTCTGTTTGGCAGAAGGTGGGGAATTCTTTTTATCATCTCTTAGCATGTGAAGAAGTTACAGCCTGTCTCCTAGGTATGGTAGAATCATAGAACTTAGAGCTAGCAATGATCTGTAGTTCAACCTTCTTTCACAAAGTAAGAAACTAAGTCCTAGATTGAATAACTTACCAAAGATTCCACAGGTGCTAAATGACAAAAATCATTTGAATCCTGGCTTCTTGACTGGAAAGCCAATACTCTTTCTCTTCCTTTGACTATATTGCTTCTTCTTTAAGTCCACCTCTCCTTAGTTCCTTAAAGTACAGCCATACATAGCTATGGAAAAAACATAATTTTGACTACATGGACCTTTGTTGGCAAGATGATGTCTGCTTTTTAATATGCTGTCCCAGTCTGCCATAGCTTTCCTTCTAAGGAACAAGTATCTTTTAATTTCATGGCTGCAGTTGCCATCTGTACTGATCTTGGAGCCCAATCATATAAAATCTGACATTGCTTCCATTTCTTCTCCCTTTTTTTTGTCAGGAAGTTATGGGATCAGTTGCTAAGATCTTAATTTTTTTTTGATGTTATGCTTCAAGCCAGCTTTTATACTCTCCTCTTTTAACCCACATCAAGAGGCTTTTTTAATTCCTCTTTACTTTCTGCCTGAGTAATATCATCTACATATCTGAGATTGCTTATTTCCCCTAGTAATTTTAATTATGACTTTTGAATCATCCAGCCTGGCATTTCATATGATGTACTATGCTTATAAGTTAAATAAGCAGCCTTATTATAGTTCTTTTCCAATCTTAAACTGACCAGTTGTGCGGCATTCATTTATAATGTTCAGTTATTGCTTTTTGGTGTGCATATAGGTTCCTCAGGCAAATAAAATGATATGGACTTTCGTCTTTTTGAGGATTTGGCACATTCTGTTGTAATCCACAGTCAAAAGTTTTAGCATGGCCATGCAGCAGAAGTAGATTTTTTTCTGGAACTCCCCTATTTTCTCCATAATCTAGCAAATGTTGGCAATTTGGTCTCCAGTTCATCTACTGGTTCTGGTAATTCTCAGTTCACGTTGTATCTAACCTATGATGGAGCCTTCAGAGTTCATATTGGTTTGATCAGCCATAGAGGGACACATTGCACTTGGCTCTAACATAGTGATGTTATTTTGGTCCTCTTCAGGACAAAGGACAATAACCATCACTGAAGCCTAATTTGCAAAGTCTTAAATATAACCTTGCTGGCATGTGAAATGAGCAAAATTTTTTTGTAATTTGAACATTCCTTGGCATTGTTCTAAGGGAACATTTCCTCAGAATTGGGACATAAAATGATCTTTTCCAATCCAATGGCCACTGCTGTGTTTTCCAAATTTGCTGGCATATTGAGTACAGGACTTAAATAGCATCATCTTTTAGTGTTTTAAATAGCTCAGCTGGAATTCCATCACCTCTACTCACCTTGTTAGCTATGTTTCCTAAGGCCTACTTGACTTCATTTTTCAGTGTGTCTGATCAGTAACTAAGATCTTGTTTAATTCTTTTGTTTGTTTTCTTACCACTTCTTAATCTTTTCTACTTCCTTACCACTTTCTCTTTTTTTGCATGAAACTTTCTGCCTTGGTATCTAATTTTCTTGTAGAGATCTCGTATCTTTCCCATTCTATTGTTTTCTTTAATTTCTTTGCACTACTCTTTTAAGAAAACTTTCTTATCTCTTCTTGATAATCTCTGGAATTCTGCATTTAGTTAGGTATGCCTTTCTCTTTCCCCTTTCCCTTAAATTTGTAAAGCTTTATCAGATTGCCATTTTGCTTTCTTCTTTTTCTTTGGAATTTTTTGTTGTTGTTGTTGTTGCTGCTGCCTCCTTTACAATTTTGTAATCCTCTGTCCATAGTTCTTCTTGTTCATAGATCTATCAGATCTAATCCCTTAAATCTATTCATCACCTCCATTTCATATTCATGAGGGATATTATTTAAGTTATACCTATGTGGTCCCATGTTTTTTTCCTACTTTAATTTCAGTCTGAATTTTGCAGTAAGAAGCTCATGTTTTGAATCCCAGTCAGCTGCCACTATTCAATAGAGTATCTTCCTTTTAGTTCCAGAATCAAATATGCAGATCTCTTTTTGGCATTTAAAGCTTTTTATAAGCTGGTCCATTTACCTTCCAGTCTTTTTACTTTATTCTCCTTCATATACTATATGTTCTAGCTAGCCTGATTACTGACTTCCTACAGGATCTGCCTTCTCCTATCTTTGGGCCTTTATTCTGTCTCATTCACTCATTTCTCAGCTGTCTGTTTTTTTGTGACCCCATTTGAGATATTCCTGGCAAAGATACTGGAGTGATTTGCCTTTTCCAGTTCATTTTACTGATGAAGAAACTGAGGCAAATAGGGTTAAGTCACTTGCCCAGGGTCATATAGCTAGCAAATGTCTCAGATTTGAACTGGAAGATGAGTCTTCCTGATTTCAAACCTAGGATTCTTATCTACTGAATTACCTAGCTGCCTCTTAGATTTCTGTGGCTTCCTTCAGTTTTCAATTCAAATTCTACATTCTGTGGGAAGCCTTTGTTGACTGCTTGCTATTTCTCTTTCCCTTTCCTCCCTGATATTACTTTCTACTTACTCTTATAAGTCTTATAATATACGTTGCTTCATCCATTGAATGTGAGTGCCTTGAGAGCAGGGGCTGTTTCTTGGAATTTTGCCTTTTGGCTGATTGATATAAGAAAGAAATTCCTAAAAATTAGCATGGTAGAAATGGAATGGACTTGCTGACAGAAGTAATTTCCTTTCTCTCTTGAGAATTTCTTAGGAATATAGCAATATGTTATTAAAGTACTGGAATGACTGCAATACATTCTTAACTCAACCTTTGTAGACCAAAATTCCCTCACCCCAAGATTAATATTCCATGAATTGACATCCTCACAGCCCATGTTATGTTAAGACAAAACTAGATAGATGAACAATTTAACTTTTATTTCTTATTGTAACCAACTTGTATCTGCTCCTAAGTCCTGACTAGTGATCACAAGCATCATGCTCTTTTATATACTACTTTTTAAAATAGTAGACTCATAAAGCCTTGGGGGATCTCAAAGGTAATCTATTCCTAAAAAGTTACTCTTCTCTGCAATATAGTATCAAAGATTTAGAACTGAAAAAGACTTTTTTTTTTGAGCAAAAATTTACCTTTTTTCCCTCCTACACTTTCTTCTCACAACTGAAAAAGAAAAACAAATATTTGTAGAGTCAAAACAAATTCCCACATTGTCCATAGGCAAAATGTCACAATCTGCAATTCGAATCTATTACTTCTGTCAGTAAGGGGTAGCATGTTTTATCATGAGGTCTCTAGAATAGTGCTTTGTCATTGAACAATCAGATTCTTTTAGTCCTTCAAAACTGTTTGTCTTTGCAGTGTTGTTTATTGTACAAATTGTTTTCCTTGTTTGGGTCACTTCTTTCCATATCAGTTCATATAAGAAAATGGATTTCTCTGAATAGATCTGTATCAATAGTTCTTATAGCACAATTCCAGTCACATTCATATACCATAACTTGTTCAGTCGTTTCATAGTTGATGGGTACTCCCTTAGATTCTAATGCTTTGTCTTCACAAAAAGAACTATAAATATTTTTGTGCACACAAGTCCTTTTTCTTTTCCTTTGACCTCTTTGGGATGTAGATGGTATAGTTGGGTCAAAACAATGTGAACATTTTGATAAATTTTGGGACATAGTTCCAAATTGTTTTCTAGAATGGCTAGATATACAATTGATTTTAAAAGCCAGACATAACGTTTTATATTTATCCCTATTCAAATTCATCTTATTAGGATGAGGCTTATTATTCTAGCCTCTTTGAAGTACTTTTTTTTTTTTTAATCTTTCCTTGATCAGTCAATGTATTCAAATAAGTTCAGGAATAGTTATATATGAAAATCAAATGAGCATGCCATTTATGTTTTCAGACAAATTGCTAATAAAAATATTAAATGGAATTGACCTTTGGGCAAAGGCCCTCTGCTAGAGATATCTCCAAGTTGATATAAATCATCAGTCTTTGAATCAGCAATTTCCAAGATATTTCCCTGGGTACTGCTGATAATTGCTGTGAATTACTATTAATATTTTTTTGATGGAGTGGGATGCCCTCATACATTTATTTCCTTCTTTACAGTTTTTGTGGTTTTGATACCTTCTGTTTATAACATCACATTCATTTTCCAATATATCTTTCCCTCTCTCCCACTGAGTTAGCCTTCCTTTATAACAAAGATTTAAAAAGTTCTCTGCTAATCATTCTTAAACATTTGAACCGACATCTTTACTGCTCTATCATTAAGACACAGCTTATTCACCACTTCAATTGCAATCCATTATAAAAATAGAATAAATTATGCTATAACATGACATAAGTCAACTGTCTTTGTAAAAAGACCACAGTGTCATTAATCATCCATAAACTTCATGGCACTGTTTTCAAGGAGTAGGTGAGAATATATCTTGAATTTACTCTTCATCCCTGGGGGATGTTACGGATTCTTCCCACAGTTTACGACACCACTAAAAATGGTTCAGATAAATTTCATACCCACTTTTGAACAATTAGAAATAATGATTACTTATAGTTCCAAAATGCACAATTAGGTACTTGACCATGCAATAGAAACTGCTGTGTAAGTTCTGTGAATATTTGAAATGGAAAGATTTGTGTTGAATTTGCAAGATTCATAGATTATTTGATGAGTTCGAAGTGTAATTGCAATGGAATATTTTTCCTATGAAATTATTATTTTTATACTTTTCAGGCTATTTTGAGGTATCTTCTGACCTGATGATGGGCCAGTTTTTAACAGTTCTCAGCCTGCCCACAGATCACCATCATTTAGATCATCTCCAGGTTGTTTTCAAGTCACATTTTTGGCAGTTTATTTCTTCCTCTAACTCCTACAATTAACTAATTCAGAAAAGATCAGTCACCACAACGTAAATTTAGATTTAGCAACTTTCACAGAATCTTAGTACAATCCCTCTCATTTTGTAAATCAGGAAACTCTATTTCAGAGTGGACTTTGTTTTCCATATAGGCTGCTGGAAAAAATTACCATTTCCCCCCACCTTCCTCCAGCCTTTCTACTTTGTAAGTGTTTGTTTCCTGAGATAGAAGACAGTGAATGTCTGGAATACAGTATTAGAGGTAGATAAGGTGAAAGTATAAATGTGAGGAAACTTGTATTAGGATAACATAAATTAATATGATATTGGAATATTTTATGGAATTTAGGATCATAGGATTTAGAATTCAAAGGAGACTTAAGAGATAATCTAACCTCACCTCACTTTTCTACTTAAAGCCTAAGATGATTAAAGCTAAGTGTTAATGAATCTCTCAGGTTCCTGAGTTTCTGGGTGTTTGGCATGCCTCAGGTGATAAGACTAGGAGTTAGAAGTTGACAGTTAGTTGTTATTTCTCCATAGACTAGATTAAAAATTTATATAATTTGGTGTGTAATATTGGGCATATGTTTCCACTTACAGAAGCAATAAAAACTCTCTGCTTGAATCACAGATTCAGCTGTTACTTTAAGCTGTGAGAAATAAAGGTAGATAAAATTCACCCTGTGCTATTAAATCACTCATATAAAAATGACTCTTCGTCTCTTTACTTTATTTAGGAAGATGAGTAACTCAAAGCATTTCTTAGATTAAATTGTGTTAGAAATCAACCAGTCAATCAGAAGGCATTTATTAAGCACCTGCATGTGCCAAGCACTGTACTTAAGGAATAAAATACAAAAGGAAAAACAGTCCCTCTTAAGGAGATAAGATTTTAGTGGAAAAGAAAACAAGCCAAAAATATATATTGCATAAATCTTAAATAAACATAATACAAAGTAGTTAAATATGAGATTGTTTGGGAGCAGGGGCTCTAATGGGGGGAATCTGAAAAGGCTTCATGCAGAAAATATTGTTTGAGTTGCATCTTATAGAAAAAGATTCTGTACAACAGCTGGGAAATTATTTTTTTAATAGTCCATGTTTCTGTTATAGGGTTAATTTCTAAACTATTTAGAGAGCTGAGTCAAATTTATAAGAATAAAAGTCATTCCTCAATTGATAAATGGTTAAAGGGGATGGGAGATGGAATATGTTATGAGTACAGTTGGTATCATAGACTCTGATATGGGAGATGGAATATATATATTATATGAGTACAGTTGGTATCATAGACTCTGGGAAGGGGAATTATGTCCAAAAAGGGTCAGAATATAGGATGAGGTCAGGTTATGAAAGGCTTTAATCCAAACAGATTTTATATTTGATCTTGGGTGTCATAAGGAGGTATTGTTGTTGATTGAGTAGGGAAGTTACAGAGTCAGATATACAATTAATTTTTATACTTTGGCAGGAGTATCAGTAACTGATTTGGATTAGAGGGACAAAAAACTTTAGTTAGAGGAGACAATTTAAAAAACTGTTAAATCTAGGTGACAGATGATGAAAGCCTGATTGATGGTCACTGTGAGTAGAAAAAAAAGTAGAATGCAAGGATAGAATAGATTTTAACCAAAGCTACCAAAAATCTCCAAAATAAAGTGTTTGTGAACCATTCAAAAAAAAAAAAAAAAAAAGCAAAATCATGTTTTAATACAATGGGAAAATGTACTTAAAAATCCAAAGGGAAAATAAAAGGCCAGAAGAAATTATACTACAAGATCATTAACATTACCAGCAGCAGCTGGTATAACTAAAAACTAGTATATTATATTTTTTATTAAGACTTTTTATTTGCAAAACATATATATGGGTAATTCTTCAACATTAACCCTTACAAAGCTTTCTGTTACAAATTTTTCCCCCTCTACTCCCCACACCTCCCCTAGATGGCAGGATATCCACTACATGTTAATTATGTTAAAATACTTGACAAATTGAATATATGTATACATATTTCCACATTTATCATTTTTGTGCAAGAAAAATCGTATCTACAAGAAAGAAAAATCAGAGAAAGGAAATACAATGCAAGCAAACATCAATAGAAAGCATGAAAATGTTGTGTTGTAGTCCACATTTCACATCCCTCTCTCTGGGTGTAAATGGCTTTCTTCACTGAACAATTGGAACTGGTTTGAAACATTTCATTGTTGAAGAGAGCCATGTCCATCAGAATTGATCATCATATAGTATTAAAACTAGTATATTATTAAGATGCAACAAAATGCAACATTGAAAGAATGAAAAGAAGAAATGAAGTTAGGAAAAATATTGCAAAATAAGATAAAAATGCTTATTCCAAGGAAGGACCTTTAGAATGAGATGTTGATAAACTTGACAATTCAGAATTATCTCTGGAGAATTTAAATACAACAATGATTTAAAGAAAACAGAATTCTTTTCCCACAAAATACAATGTTTAAGACAACAGGGAAAGCTGGAAGGAAAAAAACCCCAAAACTCAATACCCAGGAAGTTACTCAGTAAGAAACA
This sequence comes from Myrmecobius fasciatus, assembly GCA_023553655.1. NCBI lineage: Eukaryota > Metazoa > Chordata > Mammalia > Dasyuromorphia > Myrmecobiidae > Myrmecobius > Myrmecobius fasciatus. The sequence continues at coordinate 560,089 of JAJPUD010000341.1, read as the reverse complement.
GATTTGGATTTTGCATCTAAAAGATTGGTTGTGAGGTGTACTTATTTCTTCTTGGTGGATAGATGATAGAATGAATGTGTAGTAATATTGTAGAATGAAGCATGTTTTCAGAAATAGTGTTTCAATTTATTTTGATTTAATATCTTTCTTTGGTATAAAAGTAGACTCTATTGGGAGGACAAGAAATAGCAGTTTTAAAAATCATCAATAAAATATTTCAGAAAAGGGAAGCACATTAGGAAGCTATTCTTAAAAAAAGTTCTATGGAGGATAAAGAAAAGGGAAAAAATTTAAGAATGAGCTTTCTGAGAACTGTAAAGAAAATAATTTAATAATGAGATTTAAGATCATTGCATAAAAAGCTTATCGAAAAAATTGAAAAATGCCCATCAATTGAAGAGTGGCTGAATAAATTATGGTATATGAATGTTATGGAATATTATTGCTCTGTAAGAAATGACCAGTAGGACGATTTCAGAGAGGCCTGGAGAGACTTGCATGAACTGATGCTGAGTGAAACAAGCAGAACCAGGAGATCATTATACACAGCAACAACAATGTTACATGATGATCAATTCTGATGGACATGGCTCTCTGCAACAAAAAATTGTCTCAAACCAGTTCCAGTTGTTCACTGAAGAAGACCATATACACCCAGAGAGAGGGATATGAAATATGGATCACAACATAACATTTTCATGCTCTCTATTGAGGTTTGCTTGCATTGTGTTTCTTTTCTCTGATTTTCTTTTTTTTTTTCTTGTAGGTAGTATTTTTCTTGCACAACTTGTCAAGTATTTCAACATTATTAACATGTAGTGGACTTCCTGCCATCTAAGGGAGGAGAGGGGACTGGGGGTAAAATTTGTAATGGAAAGCTTTGTAAAGATCAAGGTTGGGGAACTACCCATACATATGTTATACAAATAAAAAGCTTTAATTAAAAAAAAAAACTAGAAAGGAGATTAAAAGATTTAAAAAAAAATAGAAAAAAAAGGGAAAGATTAAAAATTAGCAGAATTCACAGGATACTAATAAAGATCATTCTAATTTTTTTTGTCACTCATGGATTCTTGTTTAAGGTGTAAAATTTATAGTGACAAAGAGTTGATTTTCCAAGCAGTTGAAAAGCAGTATATTTCAAAAAATGTAAAGCAGAATAGTTCTGCAATAATAATAGCAGTTAGAATAGGACATGGTGAAAAATTAAGAATTGGAACTTTTGAAAATTAACTGTTTGGCACTGCAAAATATTCTTTTAAAAGAAAAAAAGTTAGTTTTTTGAAATTCTTTCTGGATTTGAGACATTTGTGGAGAGAAAAGCGTACCTTAAAAAAAGCTTTTGACATTCAGAAAGCATAGAGTTAGAATTGAATTATTAAGGGGCAGCTAGGTGGCGCAGTGGTTAGAGCACCAGCCCTGAAGTCAGGAGGACCTGAGTTCAAATCTGGTCTCAGACACTTAACATTCCCTAGCTGTGTGACCCTGGGCAAGTCACTTAACCCCAATTGCCTCAGCAAAAAAGCAAAAAAAAAAAAGAATTGAATTATTAAGCCAAATAATTTATGGATACTCTTCAGTGATTTCACTCTTGGAGAATTAAAAACAAAAGAAATGCTGTTTTCCTTGACCCATGTAAGGGGGACAAAATGAAGAAAGAAAGAAATCAATTTTATTACTGGGTTATTAGTGACTGTGTAAAAGTATGAAATAAAATGCCAATAGAATAAAAACGATATCAAAAATATTATTCATTTTAGTCAAAATAGGTTTATGCCAGGAATAGTTTAATATTAGGAAAAACAATATTATAAATCATAAAAAAACAAGAATCCTTTAACCCTGTCCAGCCAATAGATGCAGAAAAATTATTTGTTAAAATACAATATTCATTTTTTAAAATAATAACACTGAAACACAGACTATTTTTTTCTGTAACACAAAATATTTATTACTTGAATAAAAATAATAAAAAGCTTTGCCGCTACTATCAATAGAGTGGTGTGTTCTAATGGTTATTTTGTGATATACTTTTAGAAGGGAAAATGCAGCAATAATGTTAAAAACTGAAATTAAAAGAGAACAGGTACAGAAAAGTTTAATATCTTCATTTGAAGATGATATACTGACTCATCTAGAAAACTGAAAAAAATAATTGATAATAAGATATTGGGATATGATATATACACAAAGTCATTAGCATTTTAAAATTCTATTTTTAAAAAACCAAGTTAAGAGAAAAATGTTTATGACTATGACAAAATATATAAACTACTTGTATATCGATATCTAAAGACAAACACAGGAGTTATAAAAAAACAATTTGAAGAAAAACAAAGGAGCAATTAAATACCTGGAGATTAAAAAAAAGGAGAAAAGTAGTTCTATAGGTATGGTATGCCTTATAGATTTAATTAAAATACAAACATCCTAGTTAATAAAATTAGGTAAAAAAATAATAGGATATTTGTATTGCTATATATTAATATAAAGCAGCAATTATCAAAATTATTTCATACTTGGTAGAAATCTAGATTCAGGTTAGATAGTATAACACTATGACTAGAGATGCATATACTAATGTTTGGTAAATTTCAAATTACACATACATTGGGGAAAGAATTATTTAATAAAAACTGGAGAAGTTAAACAAAAGTATGGTATAAAGTAGTATTTACATTTATATTTCATACCATATATTACATACATACTATATACAATAAACTTTACATGCATAGGATGTGTGTATATGATATATGCATGCATGTATATGTGTAAATATGTATGTGTGAGGAAAGGAGAGAGAGGAGAGGGCGTGAGCAAAGGGTGGGGAGAAAGAGAGAGTGTGCATGTGTGTGTCACCATCATGGAAAGGAAAACTTCTAGCTATTGAATAAATTCAAAAACCTCAGGCAAAATAGATGCCTTTGATCACTGATCATATTAAAATAAAGACTTTTTGTTCAAAGAATTGTAATGCTTTTGTAATCAGCAGATTAAAGCAAAAACCTTTGCTTGATACACCAAATCTATGAGATATTGACATAAAGGAATAAATTGTCCTGAAAGATTAGTCATCAAAGAATATGAATTAGGGGATTCTCAAAAAAAGAAGCGCATGACCAGTAACCACCTGAACTGATTAAAATTAAACTATCATATTTAGAGAAATGCAAGTTCTAACAACTCAGAAATATTTAAACCAATTAAATTGGCAAGCTAATTTAAAATCTTAAAATCCAAGCCCTTAAGGCTCTGGAAAAATAAGTATACTCTTTTCACTATTAGTAAGGCTGTTAATTGGTAAATTCTTTTTAGACAGCTATATAACCACATAATAATTGCTAATAAAATTACTCATATCCTTTGACCTACTATTCCCACTATATATTGACATCAAAATAAGACTTATCTATACAAAAATAATCCTAGCAGAATTACCCTTACTAGCAGTAAAAAAAAAAGAAAGAAAAAAGAAAAGAAAAAGAAAAACAAAAAATATATTTATTCAATAGTTATGATATTTCTCAACAAATCATGGCATATTAATATAATTTGAATATTTTTGTATCATAAGAAATTATATCTAATGAATAAAGTAAAGAAATATAGGAAGACCTATATGAAGTTATGCATAGTGCAAAGAATTTAAAACTCACTAAAGGTCTTTTTATTGTTTTAATATTATTTTGTTATATATTTTCCAATTATATTTTTAAAAATTTTAATGTTTAATTTTAAAAATTTTGTCACTAAAAGTCCTTTCAAAATAATATTTAAAACAGCAAAGCACATAAATACATAGAAGAAAAGTTTTTAGAAGGGAATATGGGAAGTAATATAATTTTAATTTCCATCTTGTTATAAAAATACAATTATTTTCAAGCAACAGTTAACTTTAACATAAAACTTAGCAAGGCTAGCTAGTCTGAGTAAGCTTTAACACCAGCGTTCTGTTTAGATTTGATGTTCAAAAGAAATACAGCTCTCAAGTCATAGCACAGTTATCAAAGGAAGGTTTGCTTTACTCTAATATTGTAAGAATATGCAAGAAAGATATGGCAATACTTATCTTCTGTGGAGAAAGTTTCATATGGAGACTAGTGAGGCTATGTGTGGTTGTCAAGTTAAGATATGATGAAGAACATGGTGATTTGAGTGGTCTTTAAACATACCAATTCAGATGGGCCTAATTCTCTTTTGTTGATCAGGAAGTTGAGTCAGGGAAATACAAGCCAATCAGGTTTTAGACCTCTTTGTCTCCTTTTGGGTAAAACTAATCCCTGTCAAAGAAGTGAACAAGAAGGGATGAATCTAACACATGTTACAGGAAAACACTGATAGGTATTTCTAATAGCTGTGTGACTCTGTGGAATAATAAATTAACCACTCTTAGCCTCAGTTTCCCTAACTGTAAAATGGGAATAATAGTAGTATTTACTTCCCAGAGTTGTTGTGAGGATAAAAAGGATATTTGTAAAGTGTTTGCAATCTTGTTAGCTAATTTAAAAGTTTCATTTCTTGCCAGTAAATACTGCTTAGTCGTGCCATCTAACATTACTGTTGTTATTATTCTCTAATTAATTATTCATAGTATGATACCAGTTTCAAGAGTTTCACCTAAGATCTATGGGAAAGCAGACATACTAATGAACTGTTAAGTTTGGTTATGAATTGGTCCAGTCATCGTGAAAAGTAATATGGAACTATGCCTGAAGAATTACTAAACCAAGAGGCATACTTTTTTGACCCACTACTAAATCTATACCCCAAAGTGATCAAAGAAAGACAAAAAGGATGTATACATACAACAGCTTTTTTTGGTCATATCAAAATATTAGAAATTAAAGGGATGCCAATCAGTTGGGAAATGGCTAAAGAATTCTTGGCATATGACTGAAATGAAATATTATCCTAACATAAGAAATGATAAAAGGGACGGTTTCAGAGAAATCTAGGAGTACCAGTACAAACTGATTTAAGATAGTGAGCTAATTTATGAAACAAAGTTGTGAGTACAATTATCCAGAAGTGAAATCATATGCAATTTACAATAGTTTGAAGTGATACATTTTCATAACTAAAATATTATTAGTACTTAATTTTCACCTCTGTATTATTGTCATTGTTAACAAGTTCTATATTCCATAATTTTAGTATTTAATTTTAATTAGAGTATTGGTTGGGAAAGGATTTAATGTACTGAAAGGCATGAGTAGTAGCTTGGGAAAGGAAGTTTTTCAGCTTGGAGAATATTTGATGAATTGGGGTGTGGACTTTTCGCATACTTGATTAATTGAGCAATATGTTAAAATTTAATTAGCTAATGAGGAATTATTCAGATGTACCTTGAATTACCCTAATGCTCGGTATGATAATATTAAATATGGGAATGACTCAAGAAGTATGCAGAGGAATGATCTATAAGTGATTGTGGTAGACTCTATTAACCTCCAATAGGATTTAATTATTTTTAGAGGAGTACATGAACCATTTTAGAGCAATTAATACTCTAAGGGTGATTCCCTCTTCTGCATAGCAAGCAGAGAATTGTAGTTTTATTGTTGTTGTTGTTTTTAAGTTTTTGGAACTGGGAATTGATGCTTCTCTCCCTTTTGACTCCAAGCTATCATCTAGCTAGAGGCAGTAAACTGCTTGTTTCTAAGCATCTCTAGTTTAAAAAATGAAATCAATCTCAGAATGTCGAATAGAGCAATGGGCCCTGAATTATTTGGCACAATACAGAATAAGACACTTTCCCTAAGCAACTAAGAATTGAAGAAGCTCCCAGACCTGATTAGAAGAGAACACTCTCTTTCTCCTTGTGGGGATGAGTAGGTGGGGTAGTGCAATATTATCCTGTTAGTCATCACATTAAATAATGGACTCCCAAGCAGGCTTTTTATAGGCAGCAGCTCTACAGAATTAGTTATGTTGTTATATATCCTTACATTTAGAACAACTAATCAGCCTATAGAACTTTCCCAGGGATTTTAAAGCACTTATATAAGGCTAAGGGCAGTTGAGTGCTACAATTCTCAGCAGGTAGCAGAATCGATATAGTTGATTTACCAATTAAGTAATTATCAAGACAGATAAATGATGAGTTCTATGATATGTTTTCCTCTTCCTCCAATTTGGTGAAGATGAAATGAACCCTACTTTGTGCAAGGCACAGGAACTATTCAAATACCAAAACAAAACGTTCTCTGCTTTCAAGAAGCTTCCTTCAGGGGAAGGGGGTGGGGAGAGGGAAAGAAGGAAGGAAGGATAGATAAAATATAGACATAGATAAATAAATACAACTAGAAAGAGGAAAGTACAATGACTCTTCTCCTTCCCTCCCACCCATCCAAATTATTAGCACTCATGCTGAGACAATTTAACAGTTCCTGGACAGCAGAGTATCTCTTTTGCTCAGGGAACTTTATATTTTTACTATTTAAAGCAGTGAAGAGAGAGCAACTATGTGGCACAATGATTAGAAAGACAGGCCTGGAATCAGGTAGGTAGGTCTGAATTTAAATCTGGCCTCATACACTTATTAGCTGCTCAAGGTCAGGTCACTTAACTCTTTCCTCATTTATTAATTGGGGGTAATAATAGTACCTACCTCCCTGAGTTGTTGTGAGGATCAAATGAAATAATAATTGTAAAGCTCACTTAGCACAGTGGCTGACACAAAGTAAGCACTATATAAATGTTAGGTATCATTAGCTTTTATTATTATTTGGTCAATAGAAGATGACAGAGGAGAGATCTGTCAGTTTTGGGGTTTGATCATCATCTGAAGTGACAAAAGCACACTGGCTGTCTTAGCATCAAAGAATTATAGATTGTTTGAGCTGGAAGGGATTTTATAGATAGTAATACAGTCCTGTCATTTTTCACAAAAGAAAATGATCAGCAGAGAGATTAAGCAGTTTGCTCAAGGTTACATAGCTAGTTAGCCTGAGCCTCAGCTCAGTTCTCATTTTGCTCTTACCTTTGGGCCTCCTTTAGTACATTGAATCCCCTAAAATGACATGGCTGCTTCTTTTTTCTCATTTTTTTCTCCTTTTAAGGATGTGAACATAGGTGAAGGGAGTGAGTTTGCAGACAGTGGGATTGAAGGAGCCACCATTGACACAGACCTCCTCTCCAGGCGCTCTAATGCTACCAATTCCAGCTATTCCCCAACTACCAGCCGGGCATTTTTGGGCAGTGATAGTGGCAGCAGCTCTACTGGAGATGCTGCCCGACAAGGGGTATATGAGAATTTCCGTCGGGAACTGGAAATGAGCACCAACAATAGTGAGAGCCTTGAGGAAGCTGGCTCTGCCCACAGTGATGAACAGAGTAGTGGCACTTTGAGCTCTCTTGGACAGTCAGATATCCTCCTCTCTGCTGCCCAAGGAACAGTACGAAAGGCTGGAGCCCTAGCAGTGAAGAACTTCCTTGTCCACAAAAAGAACAAGAAGGTGGAGTCAGCCACCCGGAGGAAATGGAAGCACTATTGGGTATCTTTGAAAGGTAAAGACAGAAGATACAGTTTGTTGATCTTTTAATTCTTAATCCATAATTCTTTTTACACATGTTTACATCTTGTTTTTAAATCTAAGCATCTTTAGTTTATAATTTTAATTAAATTTAATTCATTAAACATTTTAAGTGCCTAGTATGAGCAGTTTACTTGGTAGGTGAGTATAATAATACAAAGATCAAGAAGGGATACACGTGTTATTATATGTAGCAATCTTTTACACATAGAAAATGTATACAGTAACAGTAACTGCTTTATACATCCATATTACTAATGTCTATTCTCCAGTACATATTTTGGACTCTCCCAAAGATTAAAAATACATATTTTTACCTTACAAATGTATGTATCTTTGTTCTGAAGGTATTAGGGAGGTAGAGGGAAGATGGATACACAATTAAATAAATGCAAAGTAACTTCATTTTTGTTTTTACTTTTCTTAACAATCAAGAGACAACATATGAAGGATAATGAGAGAGAGAGAGAAAGAGAGAGTGCGCATGAGAGTGCACAAGCGATCTGTAAGTGCTAGGAAGATCAGGAAAAGCATAATGTAGGAGGTGCCACCTGAATTGTACTTGCAAAGGAGGAGGAAGAAAGACTAATAGATGGTTCTGTCAAAACATAGCTTTCAAATGGCTCTGAAGGTAGTATAAAAAGAGGAATTCCTAAAATGATTTAAATGGAGGCAGTACCATTGGAAAAAAAAAATGCTACCCTCCTACAATGATCACTTTACTTCAGACACTGTTAATTTGGATATGTAGTTCTTGAATATTTAAGTTCTTGTATGTATATTTTAAAAATAAATAATGGCTATTTTGTGTTCATACCTTATATATGTAGACTTGTATATACTTAAATAAAGTATATATATGGATCATTTCACTTTCATGCATTTGGCCATGTATATCATTATAGATGATCATATAAACAATATTATTGGTTATCATCAGGAAGTAGGTTTGTTATATTCCACAATTCCAAACCAATGTAGGCCTAACTTTTTCCACTCATGGCCCCATTTTACCTAATTTTTACGTGTTCCTGAATATATAGATATATATAAATAATACATTTACTGATAATATATCATGACTTCACAACCTCCACATTCAGTTACAAGACCCCATATGAAGTCACAAACTGCAGTTTAAGAAATTGGGATCTATGAGACGAACTCTCACATACAAAGTCACATACTAATTTGCACATTTTTGCACAAATTTGTCACATACAAAGTTGCAGCCCCAGGCTGATGTCTCAGGTCATTATTGACACCTGAATAGTAATAGCACCTAGTAAATTCACAACTGGACAGTATTAGCACCTAATAAATTCACAGTTGAATCCTAGTTGATGAACTCTCTTTCAGGAATATTGAAATATTGAAGCAAAGTTCAGGTACTGCTTAAGTGGTCCCAATCAAGTTATTTTGACTCTGATTTTGTCTTATCACACTCTAGTTTACACCTTCACTATCTATAGAGGTGTATATCTGTGTGTGTGCATATGTGTGTGTGTGTGTGGTAGGTGTGTGTACATATCTATATCCTTTTATATCTAGATCCAAATACACACATTCATATCTCCATCTTGAAAATTCACAAGTTTATTGATTTTTCAGGATTAGATATTGAAATATACTTATTCAAGGCATCATGATTCTGTTTCTACAAGATCTTAAAGGAGTATGTAAATATTCTATCATTTTAAATATTAATCCCAAATTAAGCCCAGAATATTAAGTGACTTTTCTAAGATCACTTAGCTAACATGAACCAGGTGGCTAATATGAACAGAATTTACACCCACACTTTACTCCCAATCCATTAATCTTTCATGTCTTCTCTTTTAATTGTATAATTATATATTCTTTTAAAGTGTACATATACATACATACATATACATATTTTATGAATATGAGACTAGTCCATAAATGAGATCAGAGTATCTAATTTTTTGATTAAAAATCCTTTCAAAAAATGGGGCTAAAAATTTAATATTTTTATTGTCAAAAATTAATTAAAAACAGGATAGTTGAAATTAAGTGAATAGGAGGAACAAACTATGGCAAGCAGCTATTATATAAGATGAACCATTTGTCAGTGGATTTTATGGATATTTGTTTCTGTATGAGAACTACTCCATAAATCTGCCTCATATGGGTCATAGAATAGTTTTTGACAAATTACTTGATATGGGATATCTAATACCTGGATAGGCAAGGATCAGTCTGAGCCTTTGGAAGATCTTATAATTAAAACTGTATCTTCATTTCTTCTCATAATTATAGATTTTGGATGACACCATTGAATAGAAGTCAGTGTTGCTAGACCACAGATTGGTAGAGGGAGTTATGTATAAAAAGGTTGGGAAGATAAGTTGGGGCTAGAATATGAATGTTTAAAAGCTGAAGGTTATATTTGATCCACAATGTAGTAAGGTGCTAATGAAGTGCATTGAATATGTGAAGGAGGTAACAGGGTCAGGCCTTAACTTTGGAAAGTCAGTTTGGCAGCTATGTGCAAAGTGGGTTGGGACAGGAAGAGGTGAAAAACACCTGACCATACTCTGAATATAAAGAGGATTCGGCAGGGAATTTACAGAGATAGAAATGACAGGATGGGCAGTTGATAGGATAGGGTATGTTGGGTTAATGTGAAGGAGGTGCTAAGAAGACCCTGAGATTTTGAACCTGGTTGACTGTATGAATGGTAGTTCCTTGCCTGAAATAAGTTGGAAAAGAAATGTGATTGGAGGAAGAGAAAATTAATTCTGTTTGGGACATTATCTGAGGTGCTCATGGGATGTCCAGTGGGAAAGATCCAAAAGACAGTTGGTGATACAGACCTGGAACTTAGGAGACAGACAAAAATTGCTTTATAAATTTGAGAGTCATCTGCATTAGGATGGAAATTGTAATCATTGGAAGCTGATGAGATCACCAAGATAGAGACTGTAGAGAGAAAAAGAGAAGATCACCTATATAGATCCTGTATACATCTACATTTAGTAGGCATGATATTACTGATGATCTGTCAGACTGAGAAAGAATTGTCAGACCAGTAGAAGGAAAATAAAAAGAGAGTAATGTAAATAAAACAAAAATCATATCTAGAGGAGAGATTATCCAGGAGAAGAAGGTAGTCAGCAGTAAATGATTTAGAGCAGTTCAGGATTAGTATTAAAAAAAAAAGATTTGGTAATTAAGAAATCATTAGTTAAAAAAACTTACCACATTCAGAGAAAAAAAAAACTATGGAGTCTGAATGCAGATCAAAGCATACTATTTTCACTTTGTTTCTTTTTTCTTTCTTGTGGCATTTTCCTTTTGTTCTGAGTTTTCTTTCACAACATGACTAATGTGGAAAAATGTTTAACATGATTGTACATGTATAACATATCACTTTGCTTGCTGTCTTGGCGAGGGAAGGAAATGGAGAAAATTTGCAACTCAGAATTTACAAAGATGAAGATTGAAAACTCTACATGTAAATGGAAAAAAATACTATTCGGTTAAAAAAGAAAGAAAGAAAGAAATTATTAGTGACAGTTGAGTTGATAAAGTTGGAAGCTAGATTGCAAAGGATTAAGGAATGATTAAAAAAAGCAACAAGTAGAAAGATTTATTTTTAGGAGTTTGGGAAAAGAAAGAAGAGGTATTAGATGATAGTTTGAGGGGTTGGATCATGTGTTCTAATAAGAGTTGGGTTTGTTTTGTTTTGTTTTTAAGAATTAAGAGACTTGGATATATTTGTAGGAAGAAAGGTTAGAGAAAAAGGGTTATCATGATGGGACTTGCCATCTTTTGAAAAGAGGAGGAAATGGGTCTAAGGGTTCCTATAGAAAGCTTGGCATTGTTAGAGAGAAGGGCTGCTTTGTCAGAAGTTAGTGTACATAATGAGAATGGGGGATGACATTAACAAATCATGAGATAGAAGAAAAAGATCATGGCAAATGGCCTGTATTTTCTTGAGAAAATAAAAAATGAGTTGTTTGGCTGAGAAGTTAGGGGATGGGTGCTGAAGGAGATTTAAGGACAGAAGATTTGTAATAGTTTGCTGAAGTTAGTGAGATAGGGATTGAACTAGGGAAAATTGAAGATTGCTTTACTGTGGTGGATGGCTTATTCACATTAGGTGAATTGAATTGTAGTAGAACCAAGAGAAATCTGCAAAGATGGTAGAGTAGATTTCCAATATGTTAAGCTCATAGGCAAGTGATGTGGAAAAGAATTCTGCAAACAGAGATGGGCAGGCAACTCTGTCTCTGACCCTAAAGTAGGTTATTGCTCTTTGTTTTTTACTTCTACACATTGTTGCTGCAAAGACCCAGAGGAAGTGATATAAGCATGCTATTTGGGTACCTTTCAAATTCATTTGAATTAACTTCAAATGGTCCCTCACTGCAGTAAGATAGTCCTTATATTTCTCTCTAATTGCTTCCCTTTCTCAATCACCATAGAAACTATACCAAACTTTCTCTAGTACTTCCCAACTCCTCTCTTTAATTGAAGACCCAACCTCTTACTTGATTGAGAAAGTTGAAACCATTTATGTCAGCTTCTTTTTCTCCTTCATCTCAAAAACCCTTTGTATTATTCCCCACTCTTCCTTTACCCAAATCTCTTATAATGAGGTTGGCCCTTTTCTTTTTGAAAACCAATCCCATAAGTGTTTTTGATCACTTCTCTTCCTTCCTTCTCTAGCAGATTGCATCCACCCCTACATCCTATCATCACTTTCCTATCTTTAATTCTCAACCTCTCTCTCGCTATTGGTTCTTTCTATACTGCCTCCAAACATGCCAAAGTATCCTTCATATCTAAAAGTCTTCCATAAAACTCTAGCATTCTCTCAAGTTATGCTATACCTTGCTTTCTTTTCTCAAACTCCTAGGAAAAAAAATGTCTATAATCATTGCCTTCTTTTCCTGCCCTATCCCTCACCACAAAATTTGGTAATCCAACTTCCAACCTCATCACTTTACCAAAATTCTCTTTCTAAACTTAGAGATCATCTCTTAATGGCCAGATCTGGTGTGTATTTGCTTTCTCTTCACTCTTTACCTTTTTTGACTCATCTACTATATTTGACTCCATCAATCACCATCTCCTGTATCCACTCTTCTCAGCTTTTATGACATTATTTCATCCTGGTTCTCCTATCTGTTTGATTTTTCCTTTTCCATTTCCTTTGATAAATCATCAATTATATCATGATCATGAACTGTCTTAGTCATCTGTCGTAGACCACTCTCTTCTCGTTCTCATGGGTTTACTCTCATGACATGGGTCATACTCTCATAGATTTAATTATCATCTCTGTGCAGATCAAATCATCTCTGTGTAGATAACTCCCAGATCTATAAATCCATTTCTAATCTCTTTCTTCAGTTTCAGTTCCACATTACCAAATTCCTGTTTGACATTTTAATTGTGTGTCCCAGAGTCATCTCAGAGTAGCATGGCCAAAACAAAGCTCATCTTTCCACCCAAAACAGATCCTTTCCCCAAACTTCCTTATTTCTATTGATGGTACCATTATTCTGCCAATCTTAAAGATTTCTAATACTGATGCTATCCTGATTCTTCACTCTCCTGAATATTCCTGGTGGCTGTTTGAGTCACAGTTTAGAGTCATAAATATAATTGGTAAGCCAGGAAAAAAAAAAAAGACTGAAAAGGAGCAACTAGACAGGTAGGAGGAGGCCTAGGATGTTGGTGTCATAAAAATACCTCTAGGAAGAGAAAGTTGTCAAGTATCAAATGAAGCAAATAGGTAGAAAAGAATGAAGAAATTTGGCAATCAAGAGATTGTTGTTAAATCTGAAGAGAGCATTTTTAGCAGAGTGATAAGTTTAAAATACAAATTGCAAAAGATTAGAATAAGAGATGAGAAAGCAGATACATCAGGTATGCATAGCTTTTGCTAGAAGATAAGCTAAGAAAGGGGAAAAAATCAGTCTTTCAGATCAGCAGCATGAACTAGAAAAAAATTTCATTTGGAAGTAATGAGAGAGACTGCTTGGGGAGGAAAGGAATGTAAGAGAAAAAATGAATATAAGGGATAAGTAAAAAGAGAAAATAAGGACAAATAAATTCTATAGAATTGGGAATTTAAAATCCAAAAGGGAACTTTAGAGATCATTTGTTATCATAGGCGACAGTTCAGGTGGCTTTGGTGAATGGTGCTGAGTTTAGAGTCAGGAACATTCATTTTTGTGAGTTCAAATCTGGCCTTAGTCAGTAGCAGTGTGACCCTAGATGACTCACTTAATCCCTTTTGCCTCAGTTACTCATCTGTAAAAAATGATCTGGAGAAGGAAATGGCAACCCACTCTACTATCTTTGCCAAGAAAACCCCCAAATAGATCATACAGAGTCAGGCATGACTGAAAAACAACTGAACACAATCTTAATCATTTCAGTCTTCAAATTAGGAAATTGAGGTCAACTGAGTAAAATGATTTATCAATCAGTCAGCAAGCTTTTATTAAGCACCAGCTATGTGCCAGGCTCTGAATCCCATGTGATACTATTTATTAATTTAAATTACTATATTAAAACTCTTTACATCATACCAAACCACCTTTCTATTCTGTACCATTCCTCTTTGGACTTTCTGTTTGATTTTAATTCAAAGAACTGAGAATCACTTACAAAGTAGGATTTTTAAGATTTTGCTTGCTTCCCGTTGGATTCAGGTGGTGGTTTTCATGTTGCATTGGCTTGCTATTACACAAATCATTTCTTTTCAATCAACCAATGTATTGAATGCCTCTGATCTTTTTTCTTAGGATGCACATTATTCTTCTATGAGAGTGATGGGAGGTCTGGAATAGATCACAACAGCATCCCCAAGCATGCAGTCTGGGTGGAGAACAGCATCGTGCAAGCAGTGCCTGAACATCCGAAGAAGGATTTTGTTTTCTGCCTTAGTAACTCTCTTGGTGATGCATTCCTATTTCAGGTTTGTCTGCTCCTTTAATTTGAGGGAATTTCATATTTCTGTAAAAAATGGCTCCCCTACATGCTATTCCCTTCTTTTACTAAACCCTTCCCTCATATAGAGCATTCCTCCTTTTTCCCTTTATTGAGGTGGTTTTTTTTAAACACTCTTTACAAAGAAAAGAGTTGAAAAAAAAAAAAAAAAGGTAACAACAGAAGCTTAAACTCACTATCAAGAATTAGCATATTTTCCAAGAGGGGTCTGATAAATCTAAGATGTTGAGAAAACTGCCTTATTTGAGAGGAGGTATGAATGAAGTATACAATCCAATGGGCCATTTGATCCTTTTAATACTAATCACAGTGTGAAACAAATCCAGGCTATACATAAAGAATTTCTGATTACTGTGTTACATTTCACATTTTAAGAGGGTATGAAGTTCTTAGATATCAGAAAAGTAGATGTTTAAGAGTTTGAAAATGCTAAATTTATTATAGCTTTCTACATGAGACTTGAAAATATTTCAGCAACATTTTTCACAAGATTAACAAAGTCATTTTTGGCAGTCCAATAGACAAGATTGAAGAAAAGATTTTTTCTTTTAGATATTAAATCAATCAAAGTACATTGATTTGCATGTGCTTCCTCTTTAAGTAATAAGAAATATCATATTTCTCATGTAATGAGAAATTTTCTTTTTCTCATTGGTGAATACTTTTCCCTTCATATTCCCTATACTTTATTTCAGCTGCAGTTTTATTTTCTAATTGCTGTCTTAACATGAGACAATATCTAACTATTCATATTTAATAGCTATCCAGAATTATCCCTTGCTTTAGAAAGAATGTTGGGGTAGCTCATGTAGAGTCACAAACTTATTTTCAACCTTAGAAACATTTTGCTCAGTTAAATGTATATTTTATTTTTTAAAAATATATTTTAAGTGAGAATCCCTTGAGATCTTATTTTTCTGTTTCCTGCTTTAGTAATTGATACTTAGATCATTCTGAAGCACATAAAGGACAGAGGTTATTTTATTAGATTTTTCCATTGCTTTTTTATGTTCTATATATTCTATATTCTGTTTTATATTCTATTTCTTTTAGAAAAATGTAATTTTCTATCAAATGTGAATGTCAGTGAGATCATGAGTGATGCACACATGTGTATGTGCAGACACACACTTTTGTTATAACATAAGACCTCATTTATTTAAATTTTTGGCATCTTGTTATGGCAGAATTTACCATCATTCTCATAATTCATCCACAATCATGGTTGATCGTTGCAATAATCACAGTTTCCAATTTTTAATTACTTGTCTTTGTCAAGTTGTGTTATTGTAAAAAGTATTCTTCTAGTTTTATTTAAGTTTGTATCACTTCATTCAAATCTTTTGGGATTTGTCTTTTCTTATGGCATGGTAGTATTCCAATATACTAATTTACCATAATTTGTTAAGATATTCCCTTTTTGATCCAACATCGGATTGAATTTGATATCCATTCTCCTATTCCTCCCTTTCCCCTCTCCCAATTTTCTTCTACTTTTCTTTCTAGTTGAATATATTTCTACCCCAAATCCTTTGTTCATGTTGTATTTCTATAGTCATTTGTCTGGTTTAGAAGAAAATAACTTTGGAGCTCTGATTACTGCCTCTACTCTTTTTTCCTGGTTTTGTAGTTTTCTACTTGAGTAGCCCAATTATGTAAAGTAATAAGTTCCTCTACTTTTCCTCCTACTAGTGATTTTCCTTTCTTTTCCTTTCTTCTATTAACATCGTCAAAACTACTCTGTTGACCCCTAATGATATTAAGATCTTCAGGGAACAATTTTATCAAGATCCTTTATTAGACTGTAAACAATTCATTCATGTATAGTCCCTTCTGATTGCTTATTTAATTTTTCCTTTTTATGAAAAAACTGTTACTGTGCCTTAACTGACTCCCCTTTACCCTCCCATCCCCGTACCATGTTCCATTGCTGAGTTCTTTTCAGAACTTCCATCTTGAGGAGTGGCCTATACCAACCTTGACCTTTTCTTTTCACCTCCACTCTTACCACCTCTATTTTATATGCTATCCTTCCACAGTAGAATATAAGTCCTTGAGAGCAGAAGTTCTGTTTCTTTTTTACTTGTATTTGTGTCCCCAGTACTTAGTACAGGTGCCTGGCATATAGGAAGCCCTTAAACATTTCTTTTTACCTTGATTTGTCTTAATGTAACATATTTCTTTTGACTTCTGTCCTTGTATTTCAGTTTCTACTCAATTCTGCTCTTTTCATCAGGAATACTTAAAAGTGATCCATTTCATTTAAGATCTGTCTTTTCTTATTAGATTTTACCCAGTTTTATTAGGTAAGTTATTTTTGGTTGTAAACTTACATCTCTTGTCTTTTGGAATATTGTGTTCCAGATACTTCCTCCTTTTCTAATGATAGCTGCTATTATTTTTTGTCATCCTGACTTTGTCTCTTTGATATTTATACTTGTTATTTCTAGTTTGCATGTAGTATTTTTTTTGTTTAACCTATAAGCCCTGGGGTTTTGCTTACAAAATTCTAGAAGTTTTCCTTTTGGGACTATCTTTTAGGATATCTTTTCTATTTTTCCTTTATCCTTTGGTTTTAATACATATGCATACTCTCATGATTTCCTGAAATATGATACCCAGGCTTTTTTCTACCCCTAACTTTCAGGTAATCCAATTATTCTCATTCATTTATTCATTAAATTTTTTTAAGGCTGGGCTTCACCATCTCATCTAGTTTGGAAATACATGGACTACTTACAAACCTGATTCCACTTCTGATTGGCAGCTAAGCATATTTTAACTTAACTAGTTTCCTCCTCCTTAGGCAACCTGGTGCTCCCCTGTCACCCTCCCTGGTGACTCACCACTTTGGTGATGAATCTACTGCAGATACTGTAATAAGCCAAACTCACTTCAGCTCAGATCCCTTGCATTCAAGATAGCGCCTTAATAGTTTACTGGGATTACAGGTGTGTGCTATCACACATGTTTAATCTGATTATTCTCATGCTCCTTGATCTATTTTTCAAGTTAGTTATTCTTAATAAGAGATACCTTAGATTTATTCTTTTCTTTTTTCAGATTTTTGACTTTGTTTGAATATTTCTCATTGTAGTTTGATCATTCTAATTTTCAAGGATTTCTTTATTTAGGTTTTTTTCACATTTTATGTGAAGTTACTAATTCTTCTTTCAAATTTTGCCTCCAGTGTTCTCATTTCTCTCCCCCCCATGTTTTCTTTAAGATTCTTATTTCATTTATATCATAATTTTAAAATTTTTAAAAACTCTCACTTCATTTCTTTTGGACATTTTGACAGTATCCAAGCAGTGTTTTCCTTTGAAACTCATCTTGTAGTTGTTTTGGAGTTATTTTCTCCTTTGGGATTTATGTCTTAAGCATCACTGGCACAATAATAGCTATTCTTATTTAATCCTTAGATACTACATACCTCCTACACGATACAGTGTACTTCTAGTTCCTGTTGCCTACATAATTTTATTACTTTCAGATGTCATATGCTTTACCAGAAAGCTTACTGCATCTTGTTCTTTCTACATCTTATTAATTCCTATATTTATTTCTTGTTTGCATATTTACTAGGCAGAGTGAACTCACTTGGTAGAAAAAAAGTTAATTTTCTAATGGTTTTTAAGTATTAACAAATTCTTTAAGAGGTGGTTGTGTTCTGTGCTATGAAAAGCACAAGATATGTCTGTGAGCTGAAAGATCCTTTTAAAAAAAAAGAGAGAGCGAGAGTTTGGTTTTTTCTTGCAAGTGAAGACTAGATTATGGAGCTTTACTTACTAACTACATCCTTACTTGTTCAAAGTTACAGGATTCTGATTTATAATAATATGGAGTTCTGCTTTGCAGTTTCTCTTGTTCTCAAGCATAATATAGTATGTTTGGTTCTGGGTACCATATTTGGAAGAGATTTGCTAAACAAAAATGATTTTATTTGGCTTGAAGAAGAAGAAAGAGATTTAGGGAAAAGTAATGGAGATATATAGAAAGGAGCTAAAGCAGGAAGCGATTTTTAAGTTAATAGATTTGAGAGATAGAAAGAACCTCAGAGTTCAAATAATCCAAATTCTTTAATTTTACAGACGGGGAATCTATGACCTAAGGAGTTTGTGACTTAACAGAGTCACATATTTGACAAGAGCTGTAATTCGTTTCAAAGTTTTCTGATTCCATATCTAGCAGCCTTGATATTAAAATTTGCTTTTAACATCTTACCTAATTATAACCCATTTTTGTGATTTCTGAGAGGTAGTTACACATCCCCTACTTTAATTCTATAAGCAATAATTGGTGCTATTTTCAGATTTTCATCTTTCTAAACTGCCTGTTTCAGTTCTACCTTTGCTTTCAAATATTCTCTAAATAAGTAATTTTGTAGTCTTTCAGTCAGTCAGCAAGCATTTATTAATCCCTTCCTATATGTGTGGCACTGTGTTAAATCTAAATCTATGCTAGGAAAGGAAAGAGAGGGCCCATATATTGAATTGAAATATCCAGATGAGTTTTATTTAAGAATATTTTTATAGCCATTTGATATCTCAGAAAGGAAAGAGATGGCAGGTACTTTGAGTCTTTTAGGAAATAGGAGAGGAAGAGGATTAGAGTAAAACCAGAGATGGGTATCCAGTTTTCCTTTTTATCTAGTATTACCTATTAGTGTTACCTATCTCTGACATATTTTGAGCATGGTTCCCTAAGTTTCTCATTTCCCCAGGATTCTAGGTCAGTGATTGGTAAGGAAACAAATAATAATATTTGTTAGCTCCTGATCAATCCTTTGTGAACTTTGAGCCTTGAAATTGGTGAAATTGGATAAAGCACATAGGATTATAATGTTCCCTTCCCCTACCTTTGAAAAGATGATCCAAAAGTCTATTATCTGTGATCCCAAGCACTTTGGAGCCATTTGATCCCATCGATACTTATCTATAAAGATGTAATTTTTGAAGTTAAGAAGTCCTTTGGAGGAGATTTAAAACAGCAAGCCTATGCAAAGAAAGCAATTAAGGCTACATAGTTAATATAGAATAATGAAAAATTGCTATGGGTATAGGAATCCCATGGGAGTTGTCATTTTCTTGAAATCCAGTAAGTGGATTATATTGAAAGGTCATCTCTATTCAGATCACTTCCAATAATCTTGTGATGAAAATATAAAGCATTCTAGACATAGGGAACAGCCAGAGAAAATGCCAAGAGTTGGAGTATCTTGTTTGTTGAACAGTTAAGAAACCAGTGTCACAATTTGAAGAATAAGATGTAAAAAGACCAGAAAGGTAGAAGGGAACTAGATTATGAAAGGCTATGAATGCCAGAGTATTTTGTATTTGATCCTGGAGGCAATAGGGAACCATAGTAGGGGGAATGACATGGTCAGATCTGAGCTTTTGGAAAACCATTTTGAAGAACCCAATTGTGGGTTATTGCTACAGTTCAGATGTGATAGGGTAAGAAAGAGTGTTAGAGGGGAGAAGGAAATATTTTGGAAATTGACGGCCTTGACAAGATATTAGTTCGATGGGGGAGGAGGATGGGGGGAGGAGAAGTGAGTGAAAAGGTGAGGAGATATCTCCTAAATTGTGAAACTAAGGGATAGATTGGGTTGTATTGCCCTCTATACTGATAGGGAAGGTAAGAAAAGTGCCTTTAGGAGAAAGGATAATGAGTTCTATCTTGGACATGCTGAGTCTACTGGACATAAAATTTAAGAGGTCTCAAAAGGAGTTAGTAGAGAGACAATAGCAGAATAGGTCAATTTGAGAATGATCAGCACAGAGAAGGTATTGACTTATTTCCCCCCTCTAATCTGATTGTTGTTTAATATGTTACTTATTTAGCTTTACCAGTTTTTCATCATTTCCTCATTTGATAATGTTTCTATGTCATGGTACAAATCATTGGTAAGACTATTGAGTAGAGACTGAGGATAGAGTCCATTTTAATGACTTTGAAAGTTATTTGTCTTTAGACAATATCAAAATCCAGTTAGCTACTTTGCAAATTTATGTGATTATATTGATAAGGAATACACATGGAATAAATTGCCTTTTTATGCTATATTAGTAGCATCTTTTTTCTGTTTCTGTGGAAACATTTTGTTACACACACACACACACTACAATCCTGCAGCACAGTCAATTTTAGTTTGTCTGTGTATTATTCAGATAATCTTTAAATATATTGTCCAAGTTTGTTTTCTAAAATATAGAATAACTATTAAAATCTCTTTAGTTAGCAAACAATGATTAGAAATGTAAAAAATAAAATAATTCAGAGGAAATAAAACAAATTAGATTTAATAAATGAAACTGATGCAACAAACCACACAAATAAGCTATCCTTCAAGCAATTTTTTTGAATAATTATTTTTCTAAGGGGGCAGCTAGGTGGCGCAGTGGATAGAGCACCAGCCCTGAAGTCAGGAGGACCTGAGTTCAAATCTAGTCTCAGACATGTAACAGCTGTGTGACCCTGGGCAAGTCACTTAACCCCAATTGCCTCAGCAAAAAAAAAAAAAAAATTTATAATAATTATTTTTCTACTTTAGGAGGTAATTTTTTTAAAATGTAGTATCTCTTGATTTTTCTTGCATTCAGAAAATGCTTTCCTTACTACGATGCCACTAGATAGCTTTATTTTATAGATTAAAAAAATAGATGGTCAGTGGGTTTGAGTGAGTGGTTGGTGATATGGCCAGTGTGATTACAAGAGCCAGATCTTTAACCCTGTTCTTCAGATCCCAAATTCAATGTTTGTTTGTTTGTTTTTCCATGACATCATGCTATTTCTAGAAAAGGATTTAGCTAGCATTTTATGGTTCTGTTGCTAGCATATATCTTCTAGAATGTTTTTTCCCCTGAGGCAATTTGGGTTAAGTGACTTGCCCAGGGTCACACAGCTAGGAAGTGTTAGGTGTTAGATCAGATTTGAACTCAGGTTCTCCTGACTTCAGGGCTGATGCTCTATCCACTGCACCACCTAGCTGCCCCCTTTTAGAATGTTTTTAACCACAAAATAAATTTCTTAGTCCTGACTACTTACTCACATCATTGATTATATGAAATCAATCTAGATAAATCCAGATTGTATTTACTTCAAAGGTCTGTGATTTCTTCAATGTGGGTTTTTCCTTTCACTGACAAAGAAAATAAAATTAAGGAGATGATTTATGTTCCAGAGTTCTTATTACCAAAATTTTCTTTATCCAGTAGTGCAGCCTTATAATAAGCTTTCCTGAACTTAGCAGTGAAATTTGTCTTTAGACAATGTACTCAAAGACTTTCCAGATTTGTAGAAACTTGCAGAGCCTTTAATCTATTGCTCTAGCTTTTAAGAATATTGGGTCTGCCTCTTCTCCATAATGAATCTTTATAGTAGGACTTTAGTGGAGAGAAATGGGAAATTGAATTTAAATAATTAAACTGTCAGTTTCATCTTAACCCTCAGATGTCAAAAATGTTCAAAATTGTACAAATGCATTTTTTGTAATTATGCTCAGACTCTGTCAGTAGTTTTATTTTTTATTCTTCATATAGTATTTGTGCTTTTACAAGAAGGTCAAGAAAATTACAAAATTTACCATTTTTGCCTCTCTCTTATATCCTCACCAAAAAGTAATGGGTGGTACAGAAGTTCAGAGGATACAACTGAAAAATATTTGCTTCTTTATGCCTCACTTTGAGGCATGAGAATTTATTTTGATGAGACTCACTTTAACATCCTTAAAGACCCTAATTAAATTTACCTTAAAGAAGATATTGTAAGATTACTAATTTTGTGAAGTAGATTTCAGGATATTGGTATTTATGGATTGGAAGAAGTGTAAAGCATTTTTATCAAATGACAAATTCTGCTATGAAACTTGGTGATTTGTTAACCCTGAAACTTTTAAATAAAATAATCCAGAAAACTGTTAATTGCTCAACTAGTTACAGGAGGCATCTTGAATTCATGTCAGCATAGTTTATTCCCCTAAATAAGGCACAATTTTGTTGGAAAGATATTTTAATGGATTGTGTATCTCTGGAAATTGATTTAGCCTAAAAATAGAGATTGGCACTGACTGCTGCTTTATTTAGACTGGCTAGCAGGAACAAAAATTCTTTCTAATGTAACTGCCTTTGACGACAACCACAAGACAAGGTAATATTTAACTATGTTTTAAATAGGTATAGAGTGCTGAGGTAATCCTAGATGTACAAGCTAAAATGTTAAGAGCCTAGAATGTTAAGCTGTATAAATTGAACATAATTCTATTAACTTTTTGGGGGCAGAGGAGGGATGAAGAGCTCTTAAAAATAATCATATTTGACTTTTGTAAAGATGGTGGAATAATCTATAACTCTGCTAAGGATCCATGAGCAGTATTAAAAAAAATTTTAATGACAGGGGAAAAAGAAGAATAAGACTGAAAGAGACATTGCTTTCCATATCAGAAAAGCCCAGTAAACACTGATGTATGTGATATTTACATACCTTCAGTATATACCTCTTTTACCTGGATACCTTGTTTCTGCATTTATCTCTGTAACCTCCTAGCAGATAAGACCTAAATTACCTTCCACAATTGATCTGACTTAGAGGTTAGGGCCTCCCATTTCTCCATGTGATGCTACCATACTCCTTAACAAAAATGACCAGAGGCTGATAGGGAAGGCCTACTTCTTCATCCATGACAACTACATGACCTGAAAGTGATGGGAAGGATCTATACTCTCACTTTACTCCTGAAACACTGTAATTCACATTCAAGAAGTGGGGCTCCACCCTTCAATCCTTACCTCTTCCTCTCCCCCTTTAGGGAAAACGATTTCCTTATTTCTACTATTTCATCTCTAACTGCAGGTTGATTATCTCAAACTGGTTATCCAATGGACATCCTAAACTCAGCATATCTAAAACTGAGCTCACTATCTTTCCCCTCAAACATTCCCTTCTTCCTAATTTGCTTGTCATGGTTGAGGATGCTACCATATTTCCAGTCATCCAGGCTCACAATCTTTAACCTATGCTCTCTCACCCCTTCATATCTAATCTGTTAATTTTACCTTCAAAATAGGACTTGTTGATTGTGCTTTCATAATATCTATGAGATCCCCTTATCTCTTCTGTTACTATCACCACCCTGACATAGGCCCTTATCATCTCATACCTAAACTATTGCAATATCCTGTTAGTTGGTCTCACTACCACAAGTTTCTTCTCCAGTTTATCTTTCATTCATCTTTCAAAGTGATCTTCCTCAAACATGTCTGATTATGTAATTACCACCCCACTCTTGCCCAAATTTAGTAAACTCCAGTGGCTCCCTATCATCTCCAGGATCAAATATAAAATCTGCTGTTTGACATTTAAAATTCTTCATAACCTAGTCCCCTTTCCATTCTTCTTACACCCCACCACATTCTCTTCCATTCAATAATACTGATACTGTGGCTCTTTGCTGAACAAGCTTGCTCTATCTCCTGTTCCTAGTTCATCCCCTATTCATGTAATGCTCTTCCATCTTATCTTTGCTTTCTGGCTTCTCTGATGTATTTCAAGCTCCAATTAAAATCTCAATTTCTATTTTTCCCTCCTTAGACTTTTTGAGCTCTTTGAGAGCTGTTCCTCTCCATCCCTCCCCATCCCCCCTTTGTTTTGTTTTGTTTTGTTTTTGTATTTCTAACTCTTAGCAAAGTGCCTGGCATGTAATATTAGATGCCTAATAGATGTTTATTGACTGATTCTTACATGGTTCTAGTATTATGTCTGTTATGATATCCATGTTTGTGGTTATTCAGTGTTTTACATTTATACTCTTCCATTTCTTTTAAAGAATAAATTCATCACTTAAAGGCATGAGGTTGCTGAGTAGTCTACAAATAAACCTTGAATTTCTTAAGTCTCAGCTCTGTCTATATCATCTTCCTCATATCTACTTTTGCATTGAAGTTACTAAATATCAAAGAATATGTTCACTTGGTTTGAAGGACCTTGTCAAATTATTATTCTCCTTATTAATCTTCTCTAGCAGATACTGAATAATAAGCTACAATTATCTTCATTGCAGGCTTTTTGCTAAGGCTCATCGTGAGAACTACAAGATGGAATGACTGAATTTTCCATAAAATGTTTCTTATTACCTTTGAAAACACAAAAATAAACCAACTATGAATTCTCTTGTTTGCTTCTCCAAAAAAGAAAATAAAAAAGCCTGTCCTTTTCTTATGCTGAAACTTCTTTATGATCCTAGTTTCATTTACTGAAAAAATGTCAATTTTGTTATGATTCTATTTTTTCCTGTAATATATCAACTCCTTTGCTTACATTGTGTTTCCTTTATCTGATATGTCTTTTGTGTAGATACGATTTTTCTTGCACATCAGTGATAAGTTTGGAAATATGTATACATATATTCGATTTACCAAGTATTTTAACATAATTAACATGTAGTGGATATCCTGCCATCTAGGGGAGGGGTGGGGAGTTGGGGGGAAAAATCTGTAACAGAAATCTGTAAGGGTTAATGTTGAAGAATTAGGGTTAATGTTGAAGAATTACCCATACATATGTTTTGCAAATAAAATAAAATTAAATATATATATATATCAACTCCTATTCCATTGAATAACAATTTCATATTTTGAACACTAGCAATTAAGTTAGTATTCAACCTTAACCTTTTTTATGCTTCTTCATCACTCTCTTTATAGAAGCAGAAGCTTAGGGCCATTTCAAATTTTTCTTTGTTTCATAGATTTCCATAACCAGGAATTTTTCATTGAATTCTTCCAGTCTACTAGCAATCCATTCAGTCACTTGGTTCCCATTAAAGCCATTTCTGCTTGGTAGGACCTATCTACTACTTTTTAATTTACCATAGTCTTCAAGGCTTCAGGGATCCCTCCAAGCTACATTGAGTCATCAAAACTTATTTGCACCCTGTACTTATTATTCTGGGCAGTTTCATGATGCAGGATCTTTATTTACTAAACTCCAAAGCCTGAGTTCTGGTTATTAAACCAGCTCCAAGAATTAACTACTTTCTTTAGTGATTCCTTACAGAAGGTCATTGTAACTTTTCTTTTTTACTGTAATGTCTAAAGATATGAGCATGAGAATCAGGAAAATGACTTTTGTTAAGTCCAGGTTTGTATCTGACAGCTACATAAAATATGGCTTTCTTTGCTACCTCCCCATTCTATATAGACCATCAGCCAAACTGAATTAGAAAACTGGATTACCGCAATCCATTCTGCTTGTGCAACTGCTGTAGCAAGACATCACCACAAAGAGGACACTCTTCGACTCCTGAAATCAGAGATCAAAAAATTAGAACAAAAGATTGATATGGATGAGAAGATGAAGAAGATGGGTGATATGCAGCTATCTTCAGTAACTGATTCCAAGAAAAAGAAAACCATACTTGATCAGGTAACTATTAATTTTTTTTGAGTTGAAATCCCTAGGTTTTTGAAAGTATTTGCTACTGTGAAATTATGCAATATCAGTTATTGTGTATCAGCCTTTTATATTGTATCAACCTTTTTCTATCTATATCTATACAAAAACTGTATATGCAATTTGTATATTGTATCAACCTTTAACCTAAATGATAAGTTTATGATTTTAACTGCCAGTTTTCCTCAGCCTTTGATCAGGGTTAATTATTCATGAGTTAAATGGGAATAATATTGGTCATCTCAAACTGGTTAAAACTCAGCATGTCCAAAACTGAACTGTTTTTCCCCTCAAACATTCCCTTCTTCCTAACTTGCTTGTCATGGTTGAGAATACTAGCATCTTTCTAGTCATCCAGGCTCTCAATCTAGGTGTCATGCTTAACCCGTTCTCCTCCTCATACCCTATCTGGCAAATTTGGCAATAAGGCAAAATCCAGTAAAAGTCTTCCCTCTCTCCCAAGTGATGTACCATTTGAGGAAAGCAGACCTGTTTCATTGTAAAGCTTGAGATTTTATCCCCTTTACTGATTTTTGGCTCAGAAGCTGCCATAAATTTTTGGCCTTGTAATAAATTTAAGAGTAATTATATTGAATCAAAAGTAGAAAGCATTTTAAATAATAAATGTAAGTAGGTGCCCCTCCATGCTATAGTGACCCATCAAAGGATTTGGGTACTCCCAAGACTTATGTTTGAGCAGCTTCATGATATAGAATATATATTTACTATACTCTAAAGTCTGAATACATAAGTTGTTGAATTAGCTGTTAAGAGTTGCTTCCTTTAATGATTCCTTATAGAATGTCAGAATAACTTGTCTTTTTCATCATAATGTTTAAAGACATTGAAACATGCATATTTTTTTAAAAAGAAGACAAAGGTGAAATTAAAATAGATTCTAAATATTTTCCATTTTAAAAAAAAAAAAAAAGTCTACATGGCTATTTTTTCCCTTAATAATGTGCTGAAACTGTGGGATCTCAGTCTGGACCACAACATAGCATTTTCACACTCTCTATTGATGTTTGCTTGCATTATGTTTTCCTTCTTAGTTTTTTTTTTCTTGTAGATATGATTTTTCTTGTACAAGATAACTGTATAAATATGTATACACATATACGATCTGTCAAATATTTTAACATAATTAACATGTAGTAGACTTCCTGCCATCTAGGGGAGGGGGTGGGAGTTAGGAGGGAAAAATTTGTAACAGAAAGCTTTGCAAGGGACAATGTTGAAAAATCATCTATGCATATGTTTTACAAATAAAAAGCTTTAACTAAAAAAAAATAATGTGCTGAAACTTCAGTGCTCTAATGGGCCAACGTGTTAGCTTCTGCTTTTAATCCTAATTTCCCTTTATTATATTTTAGTGTATTTCAAGCTTTGCCATTACAATAGGTACTACGTTTTTTTAGACAGTAGTTTATTAAGAATGCCAAGGAGTACTTATTTAGTTTGGTTTACTGTTCCCTTATTTCCCTTTTTTGGGGCCTTTCTTCCCTCTCTCTGAATTTCTTTCTATGTATACTTATCTATTTAATCCTTTTCCTGTTATTTTCTTTCTGTCTTTCACAAATATATTGTGTTGCACTCTATTTTTGGTCCTAAATACGTTTCCTCACCCCCCCCAAAAAAAAAAGTTACATGAATAATTTTATCTGATATAGAATGGGTACAAGTTCATACTGAGAAAAAAGTACAAAAATATATTGGTCTTTTCTGAGTTTTTTTCTTTTTATACCTTTGATCTATGGGCTAGGGCTCAATCAATAGGAAGTATATATTGGAGAATGGAAGGAAAGGTATGTAGTATGCTGATGTTTCTGCACTTATCATTCATTATTACTGAATCAAATATTTTCAGGAAAAAAAGAATCATCCCTAGGTGTAAAAACGTCTGATTTTGTTACATTTGGAAATTTGGGGTCCTTTCCTCCTAGATTTACAACAAATTTGGAAAGTAGATAAGTTACTGATATTCTTATGAATAGAACATTAACTTGTGTATTTATTTTCTCTTCTTCATTTCTCTCTGTTGTAGATATTTGTTTGGGAGCAAAATCTTGAACAATTCCAAATGGATCTTTTTCGATATCGTTGTTATTTAGCTAGCCTACAAGGAGGGGAGCTCCCAAATCCTAAAAGGCTACTTGCTTTTGCCAGTCGACCGACCAAAGTAGCCATGGGCCGGCTTGGAATTTTTTCTGTATCCTCCTTTCATGCCCTGGTGAGTTTGATTTGATGGTCAGTGGCTGTTGTTTAAAATGTTCAATTTAATCATTAATTCCCAGAAGGACTTGACAGCAGTTTTCCAGCACTAATATGTCCATCTTCCCTCTTACATAGAAATTTGTGGTTCTTTTCATACTTTGTACTGAATGCAAATCTTTACTCAGTCACATTCTGGGGTTTATTATATAAGCCTCAGTTTTGATGAGGCTTATTACTTTTCAAAGCTAATATGAAATTGTAAAGGCTAAATAGATACTTACACACCCTTTTCCTATGAAATTGCACCCCAATGTAGAGTCACCATGGATACCATTCCCACACTTGGATGTTGAACCATAGAGCTTTTTGGACTAAATTAGTCTGTTGCTTTTTCTAGTCCATTATCTTACTTGGGTACAAACTGTGGAAGCAGCTGTACCCGTGAATTGAATACAGAACTGTAATTCAGTCAGAGGTGTTTTTTGGCTCTCTGTAGATTGGCATCATTATTCAAATAATATGGACAAATTACAATTGAAAAGATGTTCCAGAATTTGAGAGGTAGATGAGCCCTCTGTAGCCATTTGGTCCAGCCCATACAGAAATAGATCTTTACTTTAATATACCTGACAAATGGTCACTCAGTTTCTACTCAAAAACCTAGTAGAGGGAGGACTTAGCACCTCTGTAGGCAGCCTAATCTATTTTTAGACATTCTAATTGTTAACAAATTTTTCCAGGCAACAAGTATAAACTTACTTTTATAAAACTTTATTCCCATTTTTCCTGTTTCTATCCTTTCAGCCAATAAAGAACAAATCTTATCCCTTTTCTTCATGCCAAACCTTC
The DNA here is from genome assembly GCA_023553655.1 of Myrmecobius fasciatus. Taxonomy (NCBI): domain Eukaryota; kingdom Metazoa; phylum Chordata; class Mammalia; order Dasyuromorphia; family Myrmecobiidae; genus Myrmecobius; species Myrmecobius fasciatus. The sequence goes on along the minus strand of JAJPUD010000341.1, from coordinate 531,047 downwards.
AAATACTTGAAAACAATTACCTCCAACTCTTCTCTTATTTTGGCTACACATGACCAGTTTCTCTCAGCTAGCCCCCATAGGATATTCATTCAGGGCCCTTCATGATCCTAACTGCCCTCCCATAACACTTTCCAATTAATTAATGATCTTCAACTCCTATAACTTTTAGTTGTAGAGAAGGTACATATGGAATAAATTTATTAATGAATTCTCTATTTCCAGTTCTACTTCAGTTTTTCCTAGGAAAGTTCAAAATAAATAGGGATTAAAAATGTCCTTTAAAGTTGTGAGTTCCAAATTCTATGCCTTCTCCCTCCCTGATGCAGTAAGTACTCTGATATAGGTTATACATTTGCAATTATCTAAAACATTCCCATGACTTGTGTGTGTGTGTATAAAATTTTAGAAGAGAATAATATTAATATTATACCAGTCAAAAAATATGGCACATACATTCCCTGTACCAGGAGAAATTCATAGATGCGAAGTACTTCCTGATTTCCACCCCCTAATTAGCAGCTTTCTTGATACAGAACTATTTCTGCCCAAATCTTCTCATTTAAGCATTTCATGTGATAGAAGGGCTATTGCTTGTATTTGGGAGGAAGACAATTCTATGATTGTTTCCATGAATGTTTTAAAAAATTTGAAGGCTCCCTTTGTGCTCATCTTTCAAGTCAGTTCATTGATTTACTGGAACAAACATCAAATGTTCACTGTTCAAAGCATTGTACTAGGAACTCAAAACCTTTTGGTGCTGTGCAGTACTAGTACAAATATGGCTATTTGCACCGTCAACTTATCTTTTTTTGTTGTTATTTATTTCATTTTTGAACTTTAATACAAAAAGTGGGAAGGGGGAGAGAGGACACTTCCCTGTACATAGCACAACATAAAGAGAAGATTCAATGTAAAACCTTACATTTCTATTTCAAACTATTTACTTAAAAAAACAAACAACTATATAATAAATACTGTGCATTGTTTTTAAAGACACCCTGTTTCTCTATGCTTGCAAATTTTCTTTTGTTCTCTCCTTTGCATTTCTAATTTTTTCTCCCTCACGCCTTTCTCCACCCTAGAGAAAGTTACATACACATACATACTTATATGCACACATACATTCATGCACATAACACCTAGCCACTTAAACACACATATATTAAGCCAAATTATATATACTTCTCTTTATCCGTTTTTTTCCTGGAGCTGGGTCCTTTGTAGTTGGTTTGAGTATTTATGATGCTCAAGATGAATTAATCATTGAAAGTTGTTCTGAGGACAAAATTTTTGTCACTATATACAATATTTTCTAGGCATTGCTCATTTCACTTTTCATTATTTCATGCAAGTCTTTTCATGATTTTTTAAAAAGATCAACTTGCTCATCATTTCTTATAGCAACAGTAATATTCCGTCACAATCACAATACCACCATATAGCCATCTCCCAGTTAAAAGGAGACTATCATTTTAGCCGATCTTGTAGGTGTAAGATGATAACTCAAAGTTGTTTTAATTTTCACTTCTTGAGTATATGTCCATCAATTGGAGAATGGCTGAATAAGTTATTGCATATTGTTCTGTAAGAAATGATGAACGGGGTGATTTCAAAAAAGCTTGGAAAGACTTACATGAACTGTTGCTAAATGAAGAACCAAGAAAACATTGTACACAGCAACAACGAGATTGTGTGATGATCAACCATGATAGACTAGCTCTTCTCTGCAATTCAGTGATCCAAGGCAACTTGTATGAAAAATGCCATCCACATCCAGAGAGAGAACTATAGAAAGTAATGTGGTTTGAAGCATATTATTTTTGCCTTTTTTTCCCCTTTTTGTTTTTTTTCTTTATTTTGTTCTGATTTTTCTTTTCCAACATAATTCACATGGAAATATGTTAAAAATGAATATACATTTATAATCTATATTGGATTTCTTATTCGTGTGGGGAGAGGGAAAGGAGAAGAAAATTTTTTTGGAACTCAAATTTTTACAAAAATGAATGTTTAAAACCATCTTTACATGTAAGTATAAAAAGAATATACTATTACAATAAAATTTCAAAAAGAAAAAAGAATTTCATTTCTCTAATTGATAATTACTTGGAGTATTTTTAATATGACTAGAATTTTTATTTCTTTGCTAAAAAACTGCCTCGTCATTTCCCTTGACCCTTAATCAGTTGTAGAATGATTTGTATTCTTATAAATTTGACATAGTTCTTTATATATTTGAGAAATGAAATCTCTAAGAAACTGTCTATAAAATTTCTACTCCTAATTTTCTGCTTTCTTTCTAATCTTGACTACATTAGTTTTATTTGTACAAAACCTTTTTAATTAAATGTAATGGAAATTATCCTTTTTTGCACATCATGATGCTCTCTTTTATTTATTCATAAATTGTTCTCCTACCCATAAATCTGATAGATAATTTCTTTCATCTTCTTTTAATTTTCTTATGATGTCTTTTTATATTCAGGTCATGTATCTGTTTTGACCACATCTTAGTAAACTGATTAAGATGTTGGTCTATGACCAATTTCTGCCAGACTATTTTTCACCTTCCCCAACAATTCTTTTTAACTAACTGGTGAATTCTTATCCCCAAAACTTAAATCTTTACATTTGTTACAGAGAAGGGTACTATTTCCCTCCATCCTATTTTTCTCATTATTTGTACTTCTTATTTTATTTACCATACCAAACTTAAGTTTTTGGATCTCTTTTTCCAATCAGTTGACTTTCTTTTCATAATTTTCTTATACTTCTCAAATTTTTTCCTTAATTTCCCTTCAGTCTTTCTTATTTGATTTTTAAGTCTTCCAAGAATTCTTTCAGAGCTTGTGACCATCTGATGTTCATCTTTGAATTAGGAGTGGCCTTTTTAACTTTACTATCTTCCTCTGAATATGAACACTGATCTTTTCTATCCCATAGTAGCTATCCATGATCAGGTTCTTTCTCCATTGCTTTCTCATTTTCATTTTTATTTTATTTTTTTTTTTTAGCAGTTTTATTGTAAGCAGGTTCTAGTTCCGAGGTGTAGGGAATGCTGTCACAGACCTCAGGTCCTACTTACTATTATTTTCTTAGTTTTGTGCTGGGCCCATCTTTGGACATTTCCTCTGCATCCTCATTTAGCTGTTCCCCAGATGCTTTGCTTCCTGCAGTCCCTCCAAAGGCAGCAAACTTTGGCCCTTTTCCCCTGTTCTGATGTGTCCACCAGGGACTCTGCTCTTTTAGAAGTGCCTGCAGCCAGCAGAGTCCCCAAATTTCTACCATGCACTCATGGGATGTGTGCTTGCTCCTTCTCATCCTCACCCAGAGCTGCAGCTTGGGATCACGTCTGGTCAGCACAAAGGGTCTTTCAATCTCCCCTGCTCAAGAATCTGACCCCTTACAGTCTAAGGTAAAAGTTCCTATGACTCAGCTTGCTGCCTCTATCCAGCTACCCCCAGGTTTATGGGCTTTTGATTTAGCTGAGTGTTACTGCAAGTGTTTGTACTTCAGCTGGGCCAAACCTCTGCCTACAGAGGTCTGTTCTTTCCTAAGGTTCTCTCTAGTTGTGTTCAGGAGGACCACTGCTTCAATCTAACTTTTATTTCTGATCTTTCTTTGAGGAGATGCTCTGTCTTGATTGTGGGGGAATTTTGGATTTCTGACCTATTCCTTCATCTTTCCAGAATCCTCTTATCTTTTAATGTATAATTTAGATTTTACTGGAATAAGTCATTTATCTAATAAGCTGATTTGTTGTATAAAAGAATCTTTCTAAAAAAAAACTCATTCATTTATTTTAATGACCATTTTTGAATCTCGCTGCCCCCTCCCATTTGAACAATAAAAAGAAAAGCAGACTCTCACCCTGATTATGCATAATTTAGAAAAACAAATTCCCATATTTAATCATGTTGAAAAACATAGATCTCATTATTCATTTTGAGTCCCTTGCTCACTGACAGGAGATAGCTAGATAGTATATGCCATCTTGAAAACCCTAGATTCATAGTTAATTACCTGTTAAAATGACTTAATGAGCATTAAGAAAAATGTTTGCAATCTTTGTTACATGTTTAAATGTATTCCTATTACAACTCATGTTTAATACCAACAACTTTCTGAGTCCAACTTTTGAGATGTTTTAGGAAAAAGGAGCAATTAATATAGGGCCTACAGTGCTGTAAACATTTACTGTTCAGCAATAATATGATATATGCTATTTTTGATCTTTCCACTTCACTCCCCTTCTATAATCTCCTTTTGGGGGGCTCATTTGTTGTATGGCATCTTCAGTAGTTTCAAACTGACTCTGTTGATGTAGTTAATAATATTCAGTGTGCTTTCTTAAGTCCTACACAATTCAACCCATTGGACTTTTATATATACAGAACTAAAACAGATTATTTTTTAGGCTCTCTAGATTGACATCTTTATTCAAATAACACAGGTAAATGATAGTTAAGAAGATGTTACAGAGTTGGAGAGGTAGATGAGCCATTGGTAGCCAGTTGGTCTGAGCTTTTTTGATTCTTAATTTAATCTTTATTTAACAGCAAGAGGTATGAATTATTTAATTCATATCCCATGCTTCAAAGCATGTTCATAAAACAGTAGTTAATTATCACTATAGTATATGGATTGCTGCTGTGTAGGCAACCACATTTTTGATATGCATTGAGTTGTGCCTTCCTATATGTGCTAACCTCTTCCCCTAACTCCATCAAAATGACTATTTTTCAGGCAGCACAAGCTTTGTTTGCTGCTTTGTCCCCTTGTGGGACAAAGAGTCTTGCTCCTGCCCTAATGCAAATAAAAGCCTTGCAACACCAACTCTCTTTTTTCTTCCTGGTCTTTTCATTATTTTTATGTTACCAACACTGAAAGTAAAGTGTAGCTTCTCACCAAAATGTAAATTAGTCATGTAGGCTTCCTTCTGTTACCCAGCAATATATTATCTGTGAACTCTATAGCAATTATGTTTGGGGAGTTCCCTGCATGAGCAACTATTTAAAAGTAGGCTCTAGGATATTCACTCTGGTCTTTTATTTCAAGTCAAACTTGTTCCTCCTGCTGCTCCCTTTTTCACAAAAGAAAGCTAGTGGGTGGGTCAATTCAGGTTTTTCATACTTCACCTGAAACCCTTGGAACTTGATTACAACATTTAGGATAAAGTTCAAGTCTGAACTATTGGTCTGATGAGCTCTTTCTCAGCTCTTTCCATCCTTTTTTTGATAAAACTATATTTACACATTTTTAATATTTATTCAAAACCTTAATTTCCCATGTGGTATTTGTTTTATTTATTTATGTATCTATACCATATATGTTATATATGTGCTTCTATAACATTATATACATACAACATTATATATAAATCAATTATTTCTTTCAGTTTACTTTTTGAGGAAGCATTGATTTTTCTGAAATGAGTAAGAAGTTGTTTTAGTTCTTTATTTTGCATCCTGATAGTTCTAGATTGAATCACAAACCCCTTCACTTAGCATTTATTAATTATTCTTAATACATTGGATTCCTCAGATAGGCATACTGGCAGTGAGGACAGTGGTTTATTTTCAAGTATCTCAACTGGCTAGCTAGGATCAGCTAGCTCACACCTGGAGTTCTTTAGGAGGGCATATTTCTCATTGGTTCTTTGAAGCTTTTAGCACATATGGGCATCAAAATGGCATAGTGGGTAGAGGATGACGTATGGAGTCAGACCCTGAGTTTGAATCCAACCTCAGACACTTTCTAGCTATATTCTTTCACCTCTATTTATTCATCTGTAAAACGGGAATAATTATAGCACTTACCTCTCAGAATTGTTGTGAGGATCAAATGAAATAATAATTGTAAAGTGCTTAGGACAGGGCTTAACATATAATAAACACTATATAAATGTTAGTAATCATCATTGTTATTATAAATATGGTGGCAGTAGCAATGGCATTGTATCTTCTTGGTCTTTGATTCAGGAACTCTTTTGCTGTTATCAGGTGGCAGCACGCACAGGTGAGACTGGGGTAAGACGAAGAACTCAGGCCATGTCCAGAAGTGCAAGCAAAAGAAGAAGCAGATTTTCTTCTCTTTGGGGTCTGGACACTACCTCAAAGAAGAAACAGGGAAGGCCAAGCATCAATCAGGTAAGGGTCAAGAGTGCTATTAATGCAATGAGTAGATTTGCATTAAGAGAAGTAGATGACCAGAGCAAGGCAAATGGTAGCTCTTCTGTACCCTACTGTGATCTCAGCATTGTGTTCTGTTCTGAGAGTCCCACGTGGGGCATTAACAATTTGGATCATGTCCAGAGGATGTTGGGCAGTAGTGGGTGAGGAATCTGAGAACGTTTAGTCTGGAAAAATTAAAATTTATCAGCAACAAGATAGCTATCTTGAAATATTTATGTGGTATATTGGATTGCTTGCCATCTAGGAGAAGGAGTTGGGGAAGAGGAAGGAAATTGGAACACAAAGTTTTGCAAGGATCAGTAGTGAAGAATTATCCTTGCATATGTTTTGAAAATAAAAGGCTTTAATAAAAAAAATTTAAACAAAGAGAATTCTTAAAAAAAATGTGGAAGAAAACCACAATTATTCTTCCTGCCTACAACAGGGAGAAAAGTATAGATACAATTTATAATTATAGTACCTACTAAATAACAAATGTATAAATAAATTGAATTTGTAAAGAGGTAGGTGCTAAAAATCAGAACTGCCTCAAAACTTAGTTCCCTAATACTATACTGTAGCCTGGCAGGAACTAGCAAATTCAACTTTCATCCTAGTGCTTAGATATTAAAGATGTTTAATGAGTTTTTATGATGTTCTCCAATTTCTTATAGTAGTTTTCCCTTTTATCCTTCCTCCTTACTTTCTAAGAATGTTATCCCATATAACAAATATTTGAATTTTTTTTTAGAGAGGAAAAAAGTAAGCAAAACTGATCATCAGTACATTGAAAAAAGTCTAAAAAGAAATGTACAATGTGTAACACAATGTGGACCTCCCACCTCAACAAAGGTCAGGGTTTGAGGGAAGGTCAGGCTCTCTTCTTATATATTTTCTTATGGTTCTGTTATGTTCATTTTAGATTTTTTGGTGTTTTGTTCTTTCCAGTGTTGTTGTAGTTATTGTGTATTGCTAATTCATTCTCTATCATTTCATTTAGATCTTTCCATGTTTTTCTGTATTCATCACACATCATTTCTTATGGCAGAATTATAGTCCATTTGCACTACTACAATTTGTTTAGCTATTTCCCAGTTGATGAACATCTTCTTTATTTCCACTTCTTTGTAATCACAAAGAGGGGCTATAAATATTTTGGTGAATCAAGAATTCTCTTCGTATCAATGATTTCCTTGGGGCAAAAGCCCAGTAATGGAGTTTCTGATTCACCCGATATAGGCATTTTTAATCACTTGATTTGCATAATTCTAAAATGACAACCTTTTTTGATAATTGTTCATAGTCTTTGACCACTTCTTTTTAGGGTATGATTATTTGCCGTGTGTGTGTGTGTATGTGTGTGTGTATAGATATAGATACTCTGATAAGGGTATGTCTAAGATATCTATGTATCTAAAATATCTAAATAATGAATAAATATGTGTAAAATTAATAGCCACTCCTCAGGAGTAGAGATTTATTAAACATCTGCAATGTGCTATGCACTGTGCTGGTTAGGGCACCAAAAGCAGAAATGAAGCAGTTCTTGTTCTCAAAAGGTTTACATTTTTTAGGAGGAGGTAACATACACTTATAAGTATATACAGAATAAATAAATACAAGGTAGGTTTTTTTTTCTTTTTGAGGGAAGCACTAGAAGATAGGAAGAGAAGAAAAGACCTCAAGTGGTAAGAGGTAGCAATTGAGTTTATCCTTGAAGGAAGCCATGAATTTCGAGAGCAGAGGCCGTGGGGAAGAGTCAGTTCCTGAGATGAATATGGAGGTGTCCTGGGTGAGAAACAGTAAGAAATCCAATTTGACTGAACTGTGGAATATTTGAAGAGGAATGATTTGCAAAAAAGCCTGAAAACTAGTTTGGAACTAAATTAGAAAAGACTTAAAATATTAGAAAAGAAAGTATTTAATCCTAAAGGTAAAAGGGATCCATTAGAAGTTATTTGATAAGAGAATGGTATGATCAGCTGTGTACTTTAGGATTATGACTTTGATAGCTATATGGAGGATGATTTGGAAAGGGGTCAGATGAAGCAATAATACTAAGGAGGCTTTTTTAGTAATCCATGTTAAAGGTGATGAGGGCCTGGACTAGAAGGGCATAAATGGAGAAAGATGTTGGGGGCATAGGATTAACAACAACTCTCCTCAGTTGATTGGCTATGTGGAATAAGGCAGAATGAGGAACTGAGAATTCCTTTTGAACATGTGGTAAGATGGTGATGTCCTCTACAGAAATATTCATGAAAAAAGACTAGCCAAAAAAAGAGAATCATAATGGTAATTAATAAAAAATGAATCTGATTGTTAATGGAAGCTTCAGAGTTATTTAAGAAGAATTAGAAAGTTAGAAAATGGTTTTTGCTTCTGAACATAAACTTCTTTAGGTAATAGTACTTAAAAAGATAAAAGATAACATCACTATTTTTTAAATTTGCAATTAAGTAGATGTATTGATGAACAGCTTTTTTTTCTCTTGAGTCATTGTACATAGTTTTATTCTTTATATTCAGTCTATTTAGTACATATTACAGTGAACAACAAAGTAGTAGTATAATTTCATTCATTTTCAATAGATTCTTGCTGAGCTCTATAGGGTCATTGATAAACTGATAAACTCTATAGGGTCATTCAGTAATTATTTCACTATTATGAAATATCTGTCTTCTTTGCACTGGAGAAAAATTATTCTTCATTTACTAATTATATGCATTTTTCTGGGCAAAGTACATATCTCTTTAGTGCCAGTGCACATGGTTTCAACATGTTCATAAACGTTTGCTTTTGAATATGGCTTTTATAGTGGTATCTCTCCCCATGTGCAGTTTATCAGGTAAGTCTTTAGTATATAATTCATGAGCATTCAAGAGGAAAATAATAGTCACCAATTTTAAAACCAAAATAAGAAGTCATGGTTGTAAACAATTGTGTATAAACAATTTATTCCTTTTGAAATATTTAGACACATTTGAACTAAGCATAATAATTATTACATATTGGCTGAGTAGTAGCTGAAACAAAATTTCTCCATTCTAAGAAGTTAAAAAATTCATTGCTTTTGCCCATTTTGGGGGGTGGGGTAAGAGGGAGTGCCAGTGGAGTTTTTCTTTTTCCTTTCTTCTAGCAGTTTCATAACTTAATGGAAAATATAAGAAGGGACTTTCTAATCAAAATTTAACTGGGGAAATTTACATATATGTATTTTTATGTATATGTACATGTTTATATAATGTATACATACACATACATGTAAATAAACAACAACATGTAGGTGCTAGGAACACAAATAAAAGGGTAATAGTTCCTGCCCTCAAAGAGCTTACATTCAATTGGAGTAATTAAAGCATGATCACAAATAATTGAATAAAAGATATAGACTATATAGACTAAATAATTAGAGAGCAATTTAGGGAAGGGACAGGTAAAATACTAACAACTACGACAGGAATGTCTGCTTGAAGAATTTGGCATTTGAGTTAAGATTAGGAGAGAATCAAGAAATTCTCAAAAGGCAAGGGTTACTGACATAGGCTTACAGCCTATATAGAAGCATTTTTTAAGGGGGGGGTTGTTTTTGTTTTTTAGCAGGAATAGCAGATTGAGCACTTCAATTGGATTGTAATTAGTTAGGGGGAGGGGACAATAGAGAGTAATGTCCAATCTGCCTGAAAAAAAAGGCTTTAGCCAGGTGCTATGTTTAAATTAAATGTTGTAAAGATGATGAGCTTCCTGAATATTGGGGTATTCTCTAACTGCTTAACCTGCTATATCCCTATATCTGTTGCACAAAATCTTAATAAGGCAAAATGAAAAATGGAAGCAAAAAAAGTAAGACAGTTCTGCTCTTGAGGAGCTCACACTGTAATGAGGAGAGATAACACAGAATGGAAGTTTTTGGCTATAGGAAATATGTAAAGACCTGTTGACAATATCCTTTGGTCAGAAGGGTGGGCTAGATGATAAGGCAATAGTGGTCCTTCATTTTACCAGAAGAATTTTAATTGGCACTTTGCCCATCATCCATGTGATATAGATTGACATTTCTGGGTGGGACAGCACAGCCTATGAACATTGGAAAGAGAGGAATGGGCTCAAGGGTCAGATTGGAACAGAAGCTCTGGGTTTCCTTATAGTGATGGAGAGAGGTGTGGGTGGAGGGGGAAATGAGATGGGGCCATTGGCAAGGAGTTGGTCAGGGAGGATGGGATCTACTATCAAAATAATGTTCCATCTGGAAATATTTTAGTTAACGTCCCCAAGATGGCAAAATATCTAGATTTTGGCTGAAGCACCATTTCAGTGTTAGCTTTTTTTTTCCTCCCACATACTTTCAAGTAAAATGTAGGAAGCAGCATGGCTATAAAACATGTCCTTGTAAGTTAAAAAAAATAAAATAAAATAAGACATCTACTACCATTATGGGAATGTATTAGTAAATAGCTAAGGAAAACACAAAGAAAATCCCAGAAGGTTAAAGCACAAAAAAAAAAAAAAAAAAAAAAAACAATTTACTCATTCTAAATGACCCCATGGCTTAAGAATGCAAAGGATTTTCCATTAAAATAAAATATATGAAATCAATTATAAACTACAGCATATTTACACACACAGATGTACAGACAGACGTATACCATTTTTAAGATTCCAGGAAAGGCAAATTACCAAAAAAAATTCATAAAATGGAAAAAAAGAAAAAGAAAACAATTCAAAGTGAAAGGAATCAATCATAAGAATATAAAAGTAAATTCAGGAACTGAGCTACCAAAATGATTTATTCTTTTGTAAGAAGTATTTGTTTATAGTCCAAATATATAAAAATGTCTCACTTGAATGCGGAATGGATAGATCTTCAATTTTTTGGCTCCAAAACACACAATAATGATAACGGTAGCGTGCATTTGTTACACTATTTATTATTTATTTATTTATTTGCCTAGTGTAGACCAGTCATTTTGCTAAGCACTTAATTATTGTTTCATTTGATTCTCATAACAAACATGGGAGGTAGGTGCTGTTTTTATTCTCATTTTTTCAGATGAAAAAACTGAAGAAAATAAAGGTGAAGTTTCATGGTTATACAATTAGAAAGTCTTTGAGGCCAGATTCAAATTCAACTCTCTATAAGTCTAGGAATATAATACTTTGACAAGGTCAGGATAATTACTAATTTTCCTGATCATTCTTAAGAGGAGTGTAATAGCTTCATAGATTCACTCCCTTCCTCTAAATTGTTTACACAAAAGACCATTTCGAATCACAGTGAACAAATCTTATTATCCAAATAAATGGAAGTCAGGAAAGTATGTAGATTGAAATATATGATAATAAATACTTTCTAAACTGGAAGTCAAATAAAACACACCAGCTTAACCAGTGAAAGAAGAATTTGATCTCACCAAGGGTATTGTGCTCTCAAAAGTTATAAACATTGAAATTCAAGGGATCTGATGAAGAATGGACTTCCTCCACATTTCTGTAGTCACCATTTAGAAGTTGATACTGACCTTTCATGATCACATTTCTTAAAGTCTTTTCTTTCTAGTGTACCCTTACAATCTATCTTATGGAGGTAAACAGCATTATTTATATTCATTGTTCTCTCAGCAAATAAAAAGTACTGTTTTTGTTTTTGGTTTTTTTTTTTGTTGTTGTTGTTGTTGTTTTGCATTTATGGTACATAACACAGGACAAATCCATCTGGAAAAACTGCCTACCTTTATTGGGTGGGATTGGACATTCATTACATGATTCAAACAAGTAGTATCTCCAATAGTAAGATGGGATGAAGAAAAGAGATACAAATAATCACGTTTCTTGATTGTGTTCTAGAAAATAATTTTCCCATTTTAAGGAATGGCAAATATAAGGAAGTTATGTGATTTTTTTTTGCATGTGAGAGAATATCATAATCTTATATAATGTGTTCTACTACACTTGACCATTTTCCTGAAACTGTTTATGCTGTAATTTCAGATTTTTTTAAATGGTGGTTTTATATATGCAGGTGTTTGGAGAGGGAGATGACACCATAAAGAAATCTTTAGAAGGAATATATGATGACACTGTTCCAGATGGCAAGGTAAAAATAAACATGTTTTGTTTTTGTAAAAGGAGCACCATAAGTACACCAACCTACACAAAATGAACTGTTTTTTTGTGACACTAATAAACTCGTGTGGATGTTGGGAAACCAAAAATTGATTGTTCACATTAGTGATGTGATTTTATTTAGTAGAAGAAAAATTCTAATCCTTTACTTAGTCTGATACATCTTTTATAAAAAGCAAGCATTGGTGGAGCACGGATACAAACCCTCTGAACACAAATAATATGTAGAAGTGACTTTGGGGAGCTAGACGAAGCCATATGTTTTAATCAGTAGCTTTAAGTTAAAAAAAAATCACTCATATAAGCCAAGTGGGGGGGAGGTAAAGTAGTTTCTAATGTGAATCTAGGAGCTCTTCTGAATTGGCATTTTCTTTACAAATAATGGTAGCCAAAACATTATTTACATTTTCATTGCCTTTTTTTCCTTACCATTTTATCTTTACATTTTAGTTAAGTTTAATTGCCATACTTGTGTTGTATAGTGACTTTGACATAGTAAAGTTGTATTGAAATGAGAAAAAAATCAGAGTTACCATGGGATGTGTACCATGGGATAATCCCTTGTAACTCCAGTTTCTCTGTCAATCATTTTGTACCTATTTTTCTCTGCCTTTGAAGTAGGAAAGTCATATAGCTATTTTCCTATTCATAGGATATTAGTACCTTAAGTTGAAAATGAATTTATTTAAATAAAAAAGTGAAAATGAATTTGTTGCACAAAGGCAAAATAATATGATGGTAAGTAAAATTCTGTAGAATAAAATAAACCACTTCGACTTAACCAATGACAGAGGGATTGATTTCACTAAAAGGAGCATGGTATCTGTATGGTATCAAGAAACTTTAAATGATCAGTATTGCTAGTCTGGTAATATTATTTATCTTTATTCAGAGGGAAAAAGAAGTGGTCTTATCTAGCGTGCACCAGCACAATCCTGACTGTGATATGTGGGTCCATGAGTATTTCACACCCTCTTGGTTCTGCCTGCCAAATAATCAACCTGCCTTGATAGTTGTCCATCCAGGGGATACGGCCAGAGACATATTGGAGTTAATCTGCAAGGTATGAAATGGTAATATAGTTATTTTCCTGAATAGGGTAGAATAAGATATAGGTATTTTCTGTAGAAGGCATGTTACAACATGGGACCTCAGATTTCTTTTGGGCTTTTCAGAGGATTAATTATATTTAGTCTCTTGTTTTAAAATGGAATTTAATTCTTTTCATCATGCACTCTGGAGGATCTTTTCAGTATAAAAGTACATGAATTATTGTATTAGAAAATGTTTTTGGGGGCAGCTAGGTGGCACAGTGGATAGAGCACCAGCCCTGAAGTCAGGAGGACCTGAGTTCAAATCTGGGCTCAGACAACACTTCCTAGCTGTGTGACCCTGGGCAAGTCACTTAACCTCAATTGCCTCGGGGGGGGGGTGTTTAAGGTTTTTTCCCCCAACAGATGTGGGGGAATTTAAATGGTAACATTTTCCTCTAATGTGGTATATAATTCTTAAGCCCTGCTGTAGTTCTATGAAAATCAGAAGCATACAATCTTAAGTGTAAACCAAAAAACTTTAGTTTTGTGTCAGATTATCTATAATGGTGTTTTACCACTCTGAGATTTTGGGTTTTCACAAAATAAATGATTACTCTCAATTTCTTCATTTTTTAATATTTTTAATATAATCTTTGTACTGTTTTTTCTCACACACACACACACACACACACACACAGAAATTTGGTTTGGAAGTAAGGAGAACTTCCTGTCTGAAAAGAACACAAGACTGGTTTTTCTAGAGAATTTTAAAATAAGAATAGCCATATTTCTGGAATAATTTCTAACAAAGCTCATGTCCTTCGCTTTTATGAGTTCTGTTTCAAAAAAACAAAACAAAACAACATTTCTTCTCATATTTGTTCACTTAATTATTTAACTAGAACAAATCTTTTAAGGATTTCCATGTTCCTTTATAGATCAGAATGACTTTTTAAAAATTAATTTTTCAGTGAGCATACATTTTTTTCCTCTCCTTCTTGCCCCCATCCACACTATTCTACACAAAATTCTAGGGAAACTAGAATACATTCTGCAGATATTAGATTTAGATCAATATCTTATACCACACACAAATATTAACTCCAAAGGAGTGTGTGTATGTATATGTGTGTATGTGTATACATAAAGTCACAAGTCATGAACAAATTAGAAGAGCAAGGAAGATACTACCTTTTGAATCTTTGGATAGAAGAATAATTTGTGACCAAACAAGGGATAGAGATTGAAATAGAAGATAAAAATCAAATCATTTTGGTTATATAACACTGAAAAGATTTCATACAGATAAATCCAATGTAGCTAAAATTAAAAGGGAAACAACTCAGTTGATTGTAATAAAAAACTTTACAGCAAGTTTCTCTGACAGATGTTTTGAATATATTCCCATTTTTCATACACATGCATAGTTTGTAACAAGAAAAGCTATTCCCCAAATGACACAGTCAGAAAATGTAAATAGGAAGTTCTCAAAGGGTGAAATCCAAGCTTTCAACAACCAAAGAAAAAAATTGCCCAAATTACTAATAGTTAGAAACATGCAAATTAAAATAATTCTTAGTTTTTATCTTGCATTTATCAGATTGGTAAACATTACCCAAAAAGAAGAATGACATATTAGAGATGCTATAAGAAAATACACATATTAACATTCTGAGGTATTTTACTCACCCCTGAAGATTGCTTTCTCACCTGCATTTGCAAGTATATGCAGCATGCACCTTCTATCTTACCTGAGCCATCACTACTACAGTTCTTAACTCTCAGGAATTATGTATTATGGTTCAATAGTTTAGCTAAAACTTCTACAGATAAAGATGAATCTTGGAGTGTTATTGGTGCTTAATGTAATCTTTGGCCAAGATTTTCCAATAGTTATTGATTTTACTGAATAAAAGTTTTGTGATATCAACTTTTATTAAATTCTTCCCAGAAATTTAAATTTACACTCATGTCTCCCATATTCAGCATTTTCTCTGATAATAAGAAAAAAAACATATATATATGTGTGTGTGTGTGTGTGTTTATATATATATATATGTATGTATATATAAACAAATTTATTTTAGTATATGTTCTCATCTTTTGAGTTATAAATTATGAAATTTATATTCAGAGAAATTTAAGATCTAAATAAATAAAAACATCTGTTAAGGTAATTGTTAGTAAGTTCAGTGCCAGGGACATCTCTAATGATTACTGTTGTTTCAAAAAGTTTTTTAGGGTAATGTATGAGAGTTTATATTATTTTTGAGGCAAAGTAATAATGGCAAATCATGAAATGTATTTATAATTAATGATTAATTATAAAATTAGTACATCTAATGTATTTTTCCTTTTGGAAGGGAAAATTTTAATAAGAATGGTTGTTTTTTCTTTTGCTATAATTCTCATTTCACATTGTGAATGGATTTATTTTCTGTAAATTTGATAATTATTTTCTTCTGGGTGTATTTTTTCCCCTTCTGACACGTATAATTTTACATCCACTTGCCATGGGAAAAAAGACTAGTATAGAAAATGTTTCAAGATCTTCATCTCATGTACAGTTTGTTATTAGAATGATTCATGCAGCCAGGGCATGTCCTATGAACCACTCATGTGGGAAGTATCACATTTGGCTAATGATATGCCCAAGTATCCTGTTTCTTTCTTTTAGGGCTCACTCATTCACCTTAACTTGCTCTCATACTATAAGTTTCTAGGAGGCTTTTCCCAAGTAGGGAGATTGGCTATCCCCATGGTCACAGGTTATGATTCAAATTCTGACGGAGGTCTAGGAATAACACTGGAGGAATCTGCTGACTTTTTGTCAGCATTAGTTATTAAGCATAAATCACTTAATTTCATAATAAAGCAAAAAAAAATAAAGGTAAGAGAAGAAGTGTTTATCATATTGACTCAATAAGAGACAAGAGCAAGAAAAAACAAAATACAATAATGCACCCATAAACCTATGTCTTCCAGAGTGCATACAGTTCAGGGTGGGCATACACAGCAACCAGCAGAAAGATATATGAGGAAGCAAATCAATGATCCTGAAGCAACTTATGACTTAGTTTTGAAAGTTAGAGCTTTTCTCATGCTCTTTCATGGAAATAATCATTTTCCCCTCCAAATACCATCATCTTATCCCTCATTATCTTTTATCCTGTAGATACTTCACTGTGGTAATCTATGAATTCATTCTCATTCACTTCTAAAGGATTTTTTTTCCCCACTTTGTTTTAGGTACATCAGTTAGGTCATGCAATCCATTACCTTCGTCTCAAGTTCCTAATAGACAACAAGATGCAGTATTATGTTCCAAAGCCAGAAGAGGACATATATGAACTGGTAATTTTAGGAGGAATCCTCAAATTCTGTGATTTGGGAATGATGTGGTTAAAAAAAAAAAGTTCCTTCATCAGGACCCTGATATTGCTGTTACTGTCAGATTAGTTCTTTGTTGAAGTGCTAGTTTTCACTTCTGCAAAAGGGAAATGAAGAGGGAAGTAAAGAAAATGAACAATAAATGAATGAAAAGAAAAAAAAGCTAAAATTACCAAAGATCTCAGGAGGAAGTAAAATTAGTTAAAAACCTTAAACAGAAGCAGACAAATCAGCAGGATAAATATTAATAGAAGAGAAGATAGACTCCCAGATTTCTAAACTAGTTCAGAAATCTCTGAACAAATGTTGCAAGGCAAAGGAAAATGAAGTAATACCTTAATGTGGCAGAGAACTCCTTGAATTCCCAACAGGGCATTGATCACAGCAGGATGTTCTCAGATGGTTCAAAAGAGAAATAAGAATTATGAAAGCTGAATTTATGGCTTGCACAACTAAAGTCATTATCAGAAAAGAAAAACTTGAATCCACAGTGGTGAATTTCTTCCAAGAAACAAAAGAGAACAACAAATTGGGAATACAAATTGAAGAACAATCAAGAAAAAGAGAAGCTATAACATTAATAGAAAATGATCTCCATACAAGTAAAATATTGTTCTTGAAGAGATGTGACAACTGAAGGATCATAGTTCTTCCAGAAGAGTATTACAGGCCAAAAAATATGAACACCTATTTAATGCAGAAATAATACAAGAAAACTTCTCAGAATTTCTGAACACAAAGTGCCAATTTAAAGAATCCATAAATTCTCCTAAAAATCTATGCTGCAAAATCCAAAACAATCAATGAAATTTAATAATTACAAAGATGATCAAATTTTGCAAGTAACTGGAATAAAGACTTCCAAATTTAAAGGAAAGGAAATTCAAAAAAGAAATTATCATTATGCACTCATCAATAACTGCAGAAGGGAATGGAATAATGCATTTTGAAGAAGGGTAAATACAAATTAAGGTGAAATACACTACAAATTTAAAAGGGATAATATTCCACAAAAGAGAGGTATTTGAAGCATTCAAATCCTATCAAATAAAAAGGCCACAAATTATTTGCAATATCCTGAAAATAAAAACACAAGAAAGGTAAATATTATGTTTTGATCCACATTCAGTCCCAACAGCCCTCTTTTTGAATGAAGATGGCTTGGGAAAAAGATTTTCTAATAAGAGATGAGGAGATGTTTGTAAACTGCAGGGATTTGGTACTTTCAGATTCAGGAGGGAGAAAAAAAAACCTATTGCATTCCCGGATTAGCATCATACTTCAGAAGAAGGGGAACTGGATTTCCTGGGGACATCCAGAATGGGAGAGCATGGACCCAGAGAGGAGATTTCGTGGTGAATGGGGGAAAATGATCATGAAGAAGACAAGGAGTAGTAAACTATCTTTTCAGCTATGTAGGAATATTTCTACCATGAAGAAGTAATTCTGTCTTCTCTGTCTCCCACAAGAGTTGATACTTATAAAAATGAGTTACAACAGGAAAAAAAGAGATATAAGATTTTTAACTGCCAATAACAGAAACCTTACAAAAAGACATTCAAAATAGATACCTTAAAATTTAATTCCTCGAGGAACACAAATAATAAAGAAATTAAATAAACGTGAGGATTATGTTACCATCTATTACTATTCTCTGATGACATTGTTTTATATAGAAAATCCTCATGAATCAGCAAAATTGTAACATGCAAACTAAAACCACAAAAATCAATAAGATTTCTAATACAATAATAATAAAATCCAGAAGGCAGTAATAAAAATGGGAATATCACTGAAATATCTATAAAACATCTAAAATACTAGGGTGGTCAAAATACAAAAGTATACCAGATGCTTATATATAATTCAGTTAGGGGTATAAAAAAAATTTAAATTGCCTAAATGCTTATCATTGGGCTGTGCCACTAAAACAAAAATGTCAATATTACCAATCATACTATCAAAGTGGTACTTTACAAAACTTAACAAAGTATTAACACAATTCTTTGAAGAAATATTCAAACATCAAATAAAATAATTTTAAAAGGTAGGAATGAAGGGTCTTCAGACCACAAACTGTTTTATAGACCATAATTCATCAAAAAAATATTTCTGGCTAAGAAATAAAAACAAAAAGACCAATAGAACATATTAAACAGTGGTTCCATAAATTTGAAAATAATTCAACAGTGAATTTCATCATGCCTACTTGATAAACTACTGAGAAAACTGGAAAGTAGTCTGTCACAAATTAGACTTAGACTAATAGTTTACCCCAAGTTTCACAATAAATTCAATATTGATATGTGACCTTAATATTAAAGCTCATACCATGAAAAAAATTAGAAGAGAAATAGAACATATACCTTTCACAGCGACAGATAATATTCTTAACCACTGAAGTTACAGAAATAAGACAAGCTTAAAAGGTATAAAACAGAATTAATAGTAAGTATGTATGTGTCTAAATATTTACATACATACATTATGAGAGATATAAATAATACCTGAGACAAAAATGCAATTGTAGAATTTGGGATTTAAGTCAAGGGCATTTCAAACTATTTCTTTGCCATATCTCTTTGAAATAAGTATTTCTCCATTTCTTATACTAAAATAGTATTATACCATATTCAGAAAATAATTTATTCCATTTGATGGACATCTCCATTTCTTGCCTCCACAAAAAAAAAAGAGATACTATAAATTTTTTCATACATATGGGTCTTTTTCTTTTATTATAGATCTGGCATTAGTATAGCTGGGTCAAAGGGCATGCATTGTCAATTAACTTTTTAATTTATAATTTCAAATTTCTTTCCACAATGGTCGTTCCCATTCACAGATCCACCAACAATATACTATTATGCCAGTTTTCCAACAATCCCTTCAATAGTTGTCATTTTCTTTTTTTTTTTTTATCTTTGCCAATCTGATGGAGTTGAGGACAGAATCTCTGCCTGTGAATGGAAATAACAGTAAGATCCACTGTGAATTTATGAATCAGCATAATAGCTAGTCTTTTGACTTCAATATGTACGACTCTGAAAACCCATTTTAATATTCACTGTTTATCTAATTTTCTTGTTTCATTTGTTATTTTATTTATATGCTCAGATTCTGTCTTAACTTTTGATGTACAATCTCAACATTGTTATTCCTTTTGACATAATCTCCAATAGCCAAGGCAATACACCTTACAAAAATATGTTCTTTTTTTATATTTAAGATCACAACCACTGCCTTTTTTTCCTGTTAGATCGAAGAGGTGATGAAAGATGGCTTTTTTCCCTCATCACCACACTTCCAAAAATTAAATCTTTTTCCTACTATTAGAAATTTTTTGATTGATGAAAGTTTCTGTATGCTTCAAATTTTGCACAATTAAGTAAATTGGGATTGAGGGAAAGCAGTATAATGTGATGCTATTAGTGTTTTCTTATAATCGACATAAAAAAACTTAACAGTTAAATTTACTGAACAACAATATAAATCCCTGTGACACAGAAAAGATGAGCATTCAAATGACCAGTCCTATTACACTAATAATAATTGTCTTAATTTTAATCCTATATGTGCTTTTCAGCTGTACCAAGAAATTGAAATATGCCCCAAAGTCACACGGAATATCCAGATTGAGAAGTCTGATGCATCCAATGATAATTACGGTAAGCTAATTACTTTTGAGGGTTTTTCAAAGCCAAAGCAAATCTTCCACAAACACTTATTTATAATATAAAGACTTATTTCAAACCAGTTGTGCATCTGACTTCTAAATAATTCAGAGGAGCAAAAACTTACGAGGGCAGGGAGAAATGGTTTTATTTAGGTCAGTTGGAAATGTTCTCACTTAAATACAAAAAATCATGGGTTTCTTATTCCAAAAAAGAAATGCCTGCATGTTGAATATGTGATCATCTATAGCATAAGTTATATGCCTGAGCAATTAAGGTATCATTACTTCTCTTCCCATTCCACCCCATTTCCTCACATCAGAGCCTTACTAGGTTGGAAAAAGAGTTGAATACATAATTGTAGTGCCACCATTACTCCCTCTCTATAATCAATGTCTGGAGATCTCATGTGGTTTCTTCCAGTTAGAAGTTTGTCTCTTATTTTCATCCCTTAACTAGCATTAGTTTCCCCATCTACATCATGAAGGTCTAGGACATAGGCAGACACCATCAGCTTTCTCAGGTGATAAAATCTTTCCTATGGAAAACTTTTGCAGGTAGCTTATTAGAGAATATATGGATGTTGTAAGAGAAATCCTTGGAGAGGCCAATCCTGCAATCTTAATGTAACTCCAGTCTGGTCATACTGCATAATCTCTTTAAATAATCTCATTGTTGTAGCCTTCTTGCTAATATTTTATTAAATGTTTTTTGCCTTGATAATTTTTTTAATTAAAGCTTTTTATTTTTTAAAACATATGTGTGGACAATTTTTCAACATTAGCCCCTGCAAAACCCTGTATTCCAATTCTCCCCCCCCACACCCTCCCCCACATGTTTGCCTTGATAATTAATAGGCCTAAGCCATACTATATATGTGTTTACAGGCTTTTCAATATCCTCAGTGGAAGAAGAAGGTATTCAAAGGTTGTATGTGAATAATGTGAAAGAGACAGGTCTGGCATCAAAGAAAGGTAAGTGCAGAAGTCAGCTTTCAAACTACCCATTTTTATTTTATATGATAAAAGATGATATAAGAATAAGACATAACTAAAGGTTTTGTATTAAAGTAACATTTATTAATTTAGTGTGAATGAGAATAGTGGGTTGAATGCTAGAATTCAGGCAGCACTGTTTAATGTTCTTGTGATTCCTTTACCTCTCTCAGACTTATATTAAAGCTTTTTATTTGCAAAACATATGTAAGGGTAATTTTTCAACACTGATCCTTGCAAAGCTTTCTGTTACAAATTTTTTCCCCCTAGCCCCACTCCTCTCCTAGATGTCAGGAAGTCTAATACATGTTAATTATGTTAAAATACTTGACAAGTCGAATATGTGTATACATATTTTTATAGTTATCTTGCTGTGCAAGAAGTGGGACTTATATTCTTTAATATTCTTTAACTGTGAAATGAGAATGTTGAACTTGGTGACATTTAAGGTTCCTTCCAGGTCTAAATCTGTGATCCTGTGATCATCAGAAACTCTGCTTCCATCCTCTCATAATCCTCCTAATTCTCTCCATTTAAACTTTTCTAATTCACTGGACATGTTAGACAATACATACTTCCAACAGTAAGTAATAGATGACTTATCCAGGACCACTCAAATTGACCAAGACAAGGTTGGGATCTAAAGCTGCATATTATTGCTTCTGCTGTAATCAAGTTTGTAAGTTTAAATCATTTATATCTCTGTTATATAAGATTCCTGAGAAGAGTGATTCTGGGAGCTCTGAAGAGTTATTTCCTTGGTGATTCCTTTTGTGCCCAAAGAGAACTTTTTCTTCCAGAGATTAGTTTATGGTCTATCTGTTCAGATATATTGTATTTACCATCTTCCTGTTCAAATGCAAAAACTGATTAGGCAAATAGAATTTACTCCCTCCTATACTGCAGGTGTTGTACAGTTTCATCCCAAGGTGACATTTTATGAACTCGGTTCTCTGAACATTTGGATCATTGTGCATAATAAAGCCTGGTTCATGATGGGTGAATTATTTAGCTCTGCAACTCTTGACCATCTACACAGCATGGTGAAAAGAGCATTGGATTTGAAGGCAGGAACTATGCTCCCATCTGGGTTCTGCTACTTAGTACCTGGATGATCTTGGGCAAATTACCTCGCATTTTGGGGCTACAATTTCCCTCATCTTATACAATAAAGAGGTTAGACCAGGAGACCTGTAAGATTTCCGGCTGTGTAAGATTTCAGCCTGTGCTGTGTTGACTTGGAAAGGCTTTGCAATAAATATAGATGGAAAAAAGTACTCCCACCATGAGAAAAACAGATCCTTGCAGAGCTGAAGTCTGATCACAGAATATTTCTGCTGGCAGCTTTGTGGAATGGCTAGGCATTTAATTTTTTATTTATTTATTTATTATTATTTTTTTTATTAAAGCTTTTTATTTGTATAACATATGTATGGGTAGTTCCCCAACATTGATCTTTACAAAGCTTTCCATTACAAATTTTACCCCCAGTCCCCTCCCCTCCCCTAGATGTCCACTAGGCAGGAAGTCCACTACATGTTAATAATGTTGAAATGCTTGAGAAGTTATGCAATAAAAATCCTATCTACAAGAAAAAAAAAAGAATCAGAGAAAGGCAACACAGGCATTTAATTTTTTAATGTGGCATCCTCTTGTCCCATCTGTGATGGCTTCACATGGGCTTAGGACTTTATCAACTCTCCCTGGACTATAGAAATTGTATCTTCATCAATCTCCTTTCTAGTCTCTCCTGTTTCCAATTTATCTTCCCCAAAGTTGCCAAAATATTTTCTTTTTTTTTTATTAAAGCTTTTTATTTGTATAACATATGTATGGGTAGTTCCCCAGCATTGATCTTTACAAAGCTCTCCATTACAACTTTTACCCCCAGTCCCCTCTCCTCCCCTAGATGGCAGGAAGTCCACTACATGTTAATAATGTAATAATAGTTGACAAGTTGCGTAAGAAAAATCCTATCTAGAAGAAAAAAAAAAGAAAACCAGAGAAAGGCAACACAATGCAAGCAAACATCAATAGAGATCATGAAAATGTTATGTTGTGGTCCATATTTCATTTCCCTCTCTCTGGGTGTATATGGTTTTCTTCAGTGAACAATTGGAACTGGTTTGAGACATTTCTTTGTTGCAGAGAGCCATGTCCATCAGAATTGATCATCATATAGTCTTGTTGTTGCTGTGTATAATGATCTCCTGGTTCTGCTCGTTTCACTGAGTATCAGTTCATGCAAGTCTCTCCAGGCCTCTCTGAAATCGTCCTGCTGGTCGTTTCTTACAGAGCAATAATATTCCATGACATTCATATACCATAATTTATTCAGCCATTCTCCAATTGATGGGCATCCCTTCAGTTTCCAGTTTCTAGCCACTACAAAAAGGGCTGCCACACACATTCTTGCACATGTGGGGCCCTTTCCCTCCTCTAAGATCTCTTTGGGATATAGGCCCAATAGAAACACTGCTGGGTCAAAGGGTATGCACAGTTTGATAACTTTTTGAGCATAGCTCCAAATTGCTCTCCAGAATGGTTGGATCCGTTCACAGTTCCACCAACAATGTATCAGTGTCCCAGTTTTCCCACATCCCTTCCAACATTCATCGTTATCTTTTCCTGTCATTTTAGCCAATCTGACAGGTGTGTAGTGGTACCTCAGAGTTGTCCTAATTTGCATTTCTCTGATCAATAGTGCTTTGGAGCAACTTTTCATATGACTAGCGATGGTTTTAATTTCATCATCTGAAAATTGTCTGTTCATATCCCTTGACCACTTATCTATTGAAGAGTGGCTTGAATTCTTATATATATGAGACAATTCTCTATATATTTTAGAAATGATGCCTTTATCAGAACCCTTAAATGTAAAGATGATTTCCCAATTTGAGGCTTCCCTCCTAATCTTGTCTGCATTATTTTTATTTGTACAGAAACTTTTTAACTTAATATAATCAAAATTATCCATCTGGTGTTCAATTAGGAGTTCCAGATCTTCTTTGGACATAAATTTATTCCATCTCCACAGGTCTGAGAGGTAAACGATATTACGTTCCTCTAACTTGCTTACAAAATCACTCTTTATATCTAGATCTTGAACCCATTAAGATCTTATCTTGGTATGTGGCCAAAATATTTTCAAAGCGTGTCTGACCATTATCCTGCTTGGGAAATTTTGGGTGGTTCCTCTTACCTGGAAGATGAAATATTGACTTCTCAACTTGGCATTTAAAGCCTGTTAATCCAGTTTCCCCCTCCTTTTCCAGGCTTACCTCAGCTACCACCTCCTATAGTCAGGAAATGAGAAAATACTAATAAATATTAGTCAGCTGCTATCTCCCAGGCAGTCTGTTAAGCACTAGGCATACAAAGAAATTAAAAACACGCCCTGGCCTCAAGGAACTTACATCTGATAGGGGAAACAGCTTATAAATATCTAGGTACATAGGAGGAAAATGCAGAATAGATAGAAGGTGGTTGTTGTTTGTCCTTTGTTCTTGAAGGGATCATGACATCAGGGAGGTGATGGTATGACACGAAAGGAGGGAGGGCTATGAGAGGTCACCTGCCTCACTCTCTCTGCATCCATTGGTCAGATACAGATCAGGACGACTGGAGATGGACCTGGATTCATTGGGAAACCTTGGTCTTTTTGAGAAGAGGTCTTTAAGAGGTCTCAATTTGATGGAGGCTGCGTCCATTCGGTGATTGACTAGGTACAAAATGAGAGGAAGAATGGCCTCTTTTATCTGGTCAAAAAAAATCAATGCAGGAGAAGACTTGGGGTTTCTGGCCAAAAGAGGAACAATTGCTATTTACATAGACTCTGAGCCTATCAGGGCCCAGTTGAGGCTTTGTCTAGGGCCTATTGTTGGTCAATCAGGGAGAGCCAGAGTGATTTGGGTTTAAAGCATGTTCCTAGACTATAAACCCCAAGATATCTTGAGAGGTTTCAGCAATCAACCTATATATTCCAGGGGAAGCTAAATGGCCCAGTGGACTGAGTACCATTACTGAAATGAGGAGAACTTGAGTTCAAATCCGGCCTCAAATACTTAGAATTCTTTGCTGGGCAACCGTGGGCAAGTCCTTTATTAACTCTTTTTTCCTTAGCAAAAAAAAATTTTAAAAACTGATCCTTTGAACAGAGTCACCCGCAGGTAATCTTGAAAGAAAAACACTTAAAGTTGGGGAGACAGGAAAGATCTATAGAAAGTGGCATTTGTATTAAGTCTTAAAGATTAAGCCAGGGAAAATAATCTGAACAAAGGTATTAAGATGGGAGACATGGAGTATTGCAGAGGAATAGCAAATAATATAACCATATTGTAGAAGGCATGGAGGAGAATAAAATGTAAAAAGAATGGAAAAGATAGGAAGTGTTCAGGTTGTAAAGATTTTAAACTACCAAACAGATGATTTAATATTTGATTCTAGAAGTCACATAAGGCACTCTTGGAGTTCATTGATTAAGAATTGGAGGATGGGGAATGATCCAGGCAGCCCTGTGCTTGCTAAATCACTTAATTTGAGTGAGAATGTACCAGTGGGAAGAAATTTGAGGCTGCTACGTGGGGCAGTGGGCCTAGAGTTGGAAAGAATCAAATTCAGATTTGGCCTCAGACACTTAATAGCTGTGTGACCCTGACTCTACCTCAGTTTTCTCAATTGTAAGATAGGGATAATATTAGCTCCTTCTTCACAGGGTCATTGTGAGGATCAATAAACTAATATTTTTTTAAGCACCTAGCACAGTGCCTGGCATTAATAGATACTATATAAATCTCATTACCTTCCTTTCCCTCTTGAGGTGATGTGCCCAATGTAATCTAGGTGAGAGATGATGAACACCTGAATGAGGGTGGTGGGTAGGAGAGGAGAGATGTTGTAAAAGTAGAAATGACAAGACTTGGAAATAGATTGGTTGTGTGACGGAATTAAGGATAACACAGAGATGGAGAGACTGCCGTAAACTTGTTGGTTCTTGTGCTTTCAGTCTCCTCACACTGTTAAGGTCACATCCTTTCTTCTTTCACTCTGTCCCACAAGAGAAGGTAAATTCAAATTAATTGTATTTTTATCCCCAGTGCCCAGCACAGGACTTTACACACCATAGATTAAATCTTGTTGAATTTATTTCAAATTAGAAATGTCAAAGATCACTGTTGGTCAATGGAGTGTAAAATACTTCAGTAATTTAATTGATCTATATGATCTAATCAGCAAACATTGCCTCCATTGGTGCAGATGACCTTGTGTTCATGCTTTCTTATTCTGTACAATGTTTATCCATGTAGTCTTATATATCCCATACATGGTGTCTATCCAACATCATGATCAGGTGATAAATGGGATCCAGTGGAGGGGATTTCAGACACTCTTAGTCCAGCCTTCTCATTTCATGTAGGAGGAACCTAAAGCTCAGAGAGTGATTTTTCCTAAAGCTACTTAATAGATATACGTGTCATATTGAGGATTGGAATCCTAAATTCTCAGAATTAAGAGCCTATGTTCTTTTTGTTGCATATTGCTTCAATTTTATTTTTTAATTCATATTTTACAAACTCAAACACAAACCTTTTTACTAAAATCACTATAAGCACTGAATTGTATAAAAATCCTGACTGTATAATCAGCCTCTCTGTTATTTCTCCTTGAATCTTGTGGAAGGGTGATCATTTATCATTTTTAGATAGGAAAAAAAGAGAAGGAAGGGAAAAAAGAGGAAGGAGAAAATGAAGGAAGGAAGGAGCCTTTATGAAGCACCTGCTGTAAGCTAGACACAGTGCTAAAGCATTTACAAACATTGTCTCATTTGATTTTCATAGCAACTCTGAAATAGTGCTATTATTATCTCCATTTTATAACATGATATTGAGGCAAACAAAAATTAAAGTGACTTGCCCAGGATCTTATAGTAAATGTTTGAGGCTGGATTTGAACTCAGGTTTTCCTAATACAGGTTCAGCATTCTATTCTTTGCACCACTTAGCAGCCAATAGATAGATAAATCATTTATTAAGTGAGTCCTATGCTAAGCATTGAGTACAAAAAAAATTCCTTATTTCTTTAAAGGGATAATTACAAGGTAAAACTCAAGTTATTATGTTTTATTCTCCTCTAATTTGAAGGAAAGGTAAATCAGAGGTGGGAGAGACATAAATATTTTTATTGATCTTCCTGAATGTAGAAGCCTTCAGAATAATAACTAACACCTTGAACTCAATTTGTTTTTATTACTTTTGGCAGCAATAATGTGTTTTAAGAAAAGGTTTGACTTGATATATTTTTGTTAGAAAAATAGGAGAAATTTTTTCCTTCTCAGCCTTTGCCTCTAAAATCTGCAATAGAGCTCTAAAAAAGTTTTAGTATACTTTTTTTTAATACTTTAAATGCATTTGCCATAATTTCCAAAAGCCATCACATCTTTAGGTCTTACTTATTGTTGCCTCAGGACAAATTTCTTCTTAGGAGCATGGGAAAAAGCATTTAATCTATTTTCTGAAATAATTAGCATTTCCTCCCAACATAATACATAGTAGCCTAGATTTTATCTTCAGAAACAAGATTTGAAGTGTTAAAAAGGAAAGAAACTTGTCTGTGTTGATTGGACCATAGTCATTGCAGAAAATCACACTCTTTCTCTAATGGTTCTGTGATTTCCATTGGGTGTTTGGAAATAGGAAACTTAGGGACCTTTCTTTACCAATGCAGAGTGGTACCTGCTCTTAATTTGTAGTCTTAGTAAATTGCTTGGGTTATTGAGAGATGAAGTGACTTGAATAGCTTATATAGTATCAGATATGGAACTTGAATTTAGGATTTCAAAGCTTTTGATTCTTTCTTCATTCTATTATTATTTCATACAGAGGGCCATCTCTAGTTATTCTGATCTATATCTGGCCACTGAACCCAGATAGTTTTAGAGGGGAAAGTGAGACAGGTGACCTTGCACAGCCCTTCCTCCCTCAAATCCAATTCACTTGTGTGTCATGGTGTCATCTCCCAGATATCATGGTAGTCTTTGAGATTGAAGGACAAACAATAACTGCTTTATTAAAGTTTTACATTTCTGTGAATTTTTCATATTCATCATTTCTTAAGGAACAGTGACATTTCTAATGTCCATATACTACTGTCATTGGACATATATTTTCTTTCCATGTTTTTGTTACTACAAATAATGCTGCTCTCTATGTGCATATGTGTACATATATGTATACATATCTCTGCATATAAATACAGACACACATATATATTACATATGGGTCTTTTCTTGCTGACAGTATCTTTCTTGATCTCACTGGTGAAAACTCTGGGTCACAAGGTGACAGTTTAGTAATTCTTACACAATATTTCAACTAGCAAAGTGAATGAGCTCCTGCAAGTGCTTATGAGTCACTAAATCCAAGGAGTATAAATTTCTTGTAATATTGCGTTGAATTTAGCAAATCTGAATAGCTGAATAGGTGAAGGGGGTGGGGTTGGATTTATCATCATAGTACCATTTTGCAATCCATTCTTCCCTTGGTTCTTTCTTTTCTTAATAAATTCTTCCCCCACCTCCGTAATGTTATCACTTAAAAATACAGCATCAAATCTTTCATTTCCCATTTCCTTGCTTCCTTCCAATTGAATATACATTTTTCTGCTTCTCTTATCTGTCCATTTTTCTTCCTTTCTCATATTCTTCTGCTCTTCTCTACCATATTTTCCTTTCCAAAAATCATGTTGCATATGTTTTACAAGACTTAATTATTTCCATAAGACAATGAGTCATCTCATACTTTTCTAGCTAGGAAAATGAGCAGTATTGTAGTAGCTTCTCCTGGAAACCAAGATCTTGTGACTACATGCTTTGGGAATTTCTCAACCTTCTTCTGAAAGTAACCCAATCTTTGCTGATCTATAAAAATATACTCGGTGCAAGATCTGTTATGGCCAATCTAGGACATTGTTACAAAATTAGTCATTATTTCTTTCTGTGTTAAAGTGGTACAAAAGGAAGTTTTGAGTACTTCAATCTTTGTTCATAAGAGATACTTTACTGATTTCAGTAATCTTGCTATAGTTAATTGTCTCATATGCCAGGTTTTCTAAAATTTTTTCTACTTGTATCCCTTTTTAGCCCAAGAAATTTTTACATAACCCCAAATATATAGGTACATAAAATAGATATACAAATCAAACATTTACTGATAATAAATGATAATTTTGCAACTCCCTACATTCAGTTGCAATATCCCATAAGGCTCCAAACCACAGTTTAAGAAGCTAGGCTATATGCTATGAAAATAACTGTAGCAAATCAGCCTGCTGAATAATCCCTGATAGAATATAATCTTTTTGCAAACAGTTTTTATCTTCTTGTCCCTGGTATCTGATATTGTACAGAGTAGGTACTTTATAAAAGCTTCTTGATTTATCGGTACACCCCATAATCACATCTTTGCAGTCTTTTCCCAAGGAAATTATAAATATTGTAATGAATTCAATATTTTAAAAGAAATAATAATAGTTATATAAAATATATTTTAAGTTAATGATAGTTCACCAGTATTTTAGTTGTATCATGGAGCATGGCAAAGTTTGTCTTAATGGAATATTCATGAGAAAATAGTTGTTTATCAATATATATTCTAGATTGGAGTGCCACTGACTTTGTTCCCATCTACGTGTATTTCCATCATTTCTCGGTATAACTTGGCATGATACCAAAAGCCAAAGTTCTTGGATGATGTGCTTTAACTGCATGTTTTTCCTGAAGCTGAAAATTTCCATTTCGTATTGGCAGGCTTGAAAACTGGAGATGAGATTCTTGAAATCAATAATAAAGCTGCAGACACCCTCAACTCATCCATGCTTAAAGATGTCCTTACTCAGCTGTCACTATGCCTTATAGTACAGACCTATCCTGAACTAGTTGGAGGCCAGAAGCTGCTTGAGACTCCCCCTCATCGTGTGGACAGCCTTTCAGATTTGAGTGAAAGTCCATTTCCCTTTCTCACCAACAACCCAGGTATGTTTGAGCAAACTTCTTAAAGATTATGGGATCTCAGAAGAATTTCCTTTGAAACCATGATGGGTCTCTAGGGATCCTCCAGATGATCTAAAATCAAACAAAAAGATGTGCTGGCTAAGCTGCCTGACTGAGATTCAAGCCAATTCAGAAAATGTTGATCAGTCACCTACAATGTACTTGACCTATTTGAACAAAGAGAGCATTAACAAGAATGGAAAAGGTGATGGGAGTTGAGCTGAGCCAGGGCTTTTAAAGTGAGAAGGAAATGCATTCTAAGCATGGGAAGTAAGGCTACGTTTTGTACAAAGGCACAGAAATAGAAGATGAAATGTTAAGTTTAGAAAATAAATAATGGTTCTATTTGGTTGGAACGTAGAGTATATGACCCTGAAATTAGTCTGGAAAGAGTCTTAGGAGTCAGATTAAGGATGGGCTGTGGAACTTGCATTTTATCGCAGAGGTTACAGGAAGACAAGACATCTTGATTGCTGGATCTAGTTTGCTACTGGATTGTTATCTCACAGGTTGAATTTCTAGAGTAGTTCATTTTTTTGATGACCAAGAATTGGAATACTGTTGACCAGTTCACCAGTTGAATGGCCAAACAAGTTATGATAAATGAAATGTGATAAAATGTTATGTGCTTTAAGAAATTATTAAGGAGCAGTTAAAGAAAAGCTTTGGGAAGAATTATATAAATTGGTGCAAGGTAAAGTAAATAGTTCTAGGAGAACATTTTATATATAAAAAAACATTGCAAAGATAAACAACATGTAAAGATTTAAGAACTCCAATTAGTAATGATTCCAGAGGCTTTTTCTGTGATGCAGAACACAGCCCAACCTTTGACGTAAAGGTTATAGACTCAAGGTAGATTGATACACTTTTTTTTTTTTTTTTGGATGTGAGCAAAGTGGAAATTAATTTTTTGGTTGACTATGCATATTTGGTACATGGGGGATATTTTTCTTTCAACGAAGGGGGAAGGAATAAATTTTTAATTAAAAAATAAAATTTTTACAAAATGTATGGGAGAGATATGATATCTTTGCAGATCTTTGAAGACAATATTGAAAGAACCAGTAGATGAAGAGTGATTGAAGATTAGAGTGAAAAGTGGTATGGTTGGAATCTACTGGAGAAGATAGGAGGGAGAAGAGAACAGGCAGAGAGAGCAACTTCATTATTAGAATCTGAAGTAAATAGTAGAAAGTGTAAAATATGTCAAGAAGTTTCAGAATGAAGATAGGGGAGAAAATGATATAGCAAATGTTCTCATTTTTCTTAATTAAGAGGAAAGATTGTAATTAAGTGTGAAGGAGAGGGGCAGCTAGGTGGTGCAGTGTATAGAGCACCAGCCCTGAAGTCAGGAGGACCTGAGTTCAAGTCTGGTCTCAAACACTTAACATTCCATAGCTGTGTGACCCTGGGCAAGTCACTTAACCCCAATTACCTGGGGGGGAGAGGGAGTGTGAAGGGAGAGATGTCAGAAACTTAAGGAATGAAAAAAATGTTTGAAACAGCTTCTGTGGGGCTAGAACTTCACTTTCAGAGTAGTAAATACACAGTACTTAATACTACTGTAAAGTACACAAGTTCGTAGAGAATATTTTATTTCACTTACAGAGAAGTAAACAGGTAGCATTGCTGCAGTGATGACCCAGTCAAGCTTACCTAACATAATTTGGTAGTGTACCTTGTTAGGATATTAGGAGACACCTGTTTTCCCAAGCTAAGATCCAGTGAGTCAGCTGGACATAACGACAATCCTTTGCACTTACCCTCTGGATGATCTCAATCTCTGGCAAAATCACATAATCATTGTATTGCTTTGATCATTACCAGGTATTCTCTGAGCTCAGACAAGCACCAGACAAGCTCAGACAAATTCTGGTTAAATCCTGCTCTGAATCAGACATGTCACATTCTTGCTGTTGTCCCTCATTGTCAGGCTGTACAGCTCACTGCAAAGCCATTGACTTGAGTATCAAGGTTTAGCCACTCTGAAATGCTCCAGGTACTAAGGGCAAGGCCCCAGCACATGTGTATAATCTGTCTCCTTGCTTACAGGCCATTTCCCTCACTTTGAAATTAGACTTTTGTTTAATTCCTGACTCTCCTACCTTTAGCCTCCGCTTTTCAGTTCTCAGAGGTTTATTATTTTTGTGCTCTCAGGCAAGTCACTTAATTCCAGGTGCCTCACAAAAAAAGAAAAAGGAAAGTAATTTAAAATTAGAATTTTTAAAGGATTTCTGAGTAATTGAATAATGCATCAGTAAAGTTTGTGCATATTTGAACTTCCAGCTTAGTGATGAAATTAGGAAGAGAAATTAGGGGAAAAGTGAAATAAAAACAGAAATAATGGTCTGAGAAAATCCTGAGATGAGGGTTAAAGGGATTAGAAGTCTGGATGAAAGTAAAAAATATGTTTAGGGAGGGGCAAGGCACACAGAGTGAGGAAATGATAGGAAATTATGATCTAATAGAGCAAGGCTTTTTGACTTTTGTATGTATTGTGTTCCCTTGGGTAGTCTGGTAAAAACCTTTCTCATAATAACATTTTTAAATAAACAAAATAAAATACCTTCAATTATAAAGGAAAGCAATTATATTGAAAAGTAGCTATCAAAAAAATTTTGGAGCCAGTCAGGGTTAAGTGAGCCGTCCAGGATTACACAACTAGTAAATCTCTGAGGCTGTATTTGAATGAGGTCCTCTTGACTCCAAGGTCAGAGCTCTATTAACTGCAACATCTTGCTGCTCCTATAAATATTTTTTTAAAGCAAGTTCTTGGACTTCAGGCTCAGAATATTTATACCAAAGAAATGTCAAAGGTTAGGATTTTTTGTTTCTTCTATTATTTTTTAAAAATTTGTTTATTTGTGTTAATTATTATTTTTATATTATAATTATATTTTATTATATTTTATATTATAATTATTATTTATGTTAATACATATTGCTTTATGAATCGTGTTGAGAGGGAAAAATCAGAACAAAAGGGAAAAACCATGGGAGAGAAAAAAGCAAACATAGCATATGTTGATTTATATTTAATCTCCATAGTTTTGTGTTGTTGTTTTTTTTCCTGGATGCAGATGGCATTTTCTGTCCAAAGTCTATTGGGATTGCTTTGGATATTTTTATTATTTTTAATAATGAAAGTGGGTAGTTCAGAGTGGGTAAATCATCCCTATGTGGTTGAGATAGTAGAATGGTAGGTCACAGCACTTGAAGAAATTCAGAAACTAGAAAATTAGAGTTTTTGAGAGAATATTAGTGTTACAGGAGCAGTTGAGTAGGATACAAAAACAGGGAACCAGGTACTAAGCTTCTTTACAAAGGAGGGAGTATAACTTGGTAGATTATATGAAGAATGACCATAATCAGGATTGGATAGAGAGTTTTGATGATCCAGCTTCAAAAACAATACAAGTTGCTGAGTTATGGTAACAAAGTCAGGGTCTGGATATGGCAGCAAGGAGCAAAAAATATTCCAGTTTTTCCTTCTCATGATATGAGGGTATGAAAAGAGAGTCAGCCACTACTGGAGAAGATAGGAAGGGATGCAGTGTCATATGGTGGAAGCTCTGTGAGAACAAGTAAAAGTGTGAGAAGAAAAGTGAGGTAAAGTTTGTTGGTTACTGAATAAGAATTCTAGCAGTCACATTAGAATAAGTGAACAGAGTGAAAGTAGGACACAGGAAGATGGGGTTGAGGTGGATGGAAGTGCTAAGAGCATGGGAACAGTATATTCCTAGACAGCCATTCAATTACACAGAAATAGGCAGAGTAACAAAAGGTGGTGGAATTTTGATAATCATGGAGTAAGTGACAGATGAATTAACATGCTCAGGATACAGTAGCAGTAGGAAAGAATGGAAGTAGGAAGTCTAATTAGCATGCTGTCCAGGTGATCCACAGAGAAGTCCTGAAATAGAATAGTGAAAAAAAGAGAATGTGTGTAAGAAATGTCATAGAAGTAAAATAACAAAACTTGGCAACTGATTGGACACAGACTTTCAGAGGAAAGTAGAGGCAAGGATGACTAGAATGACTGGAAGAAAATAGAGAAATTTGGAGGAGGATTGGGTTTAGTAAAGAAGAAAGTCAATTCTGTTTTGGACATATTGAGTTTGAGGTGTCAGTAGTAAGTACCTCTAGAAATAGATGTCAGGAAGGCAACTGGTGAAAGAGATTGTAGAGAGAAGAGCACCTTGGAGAAAACTCAAGCTTAGTGGGTGGAAGATAAACTGATGAACTAGCAAAGGGGAGGGTTCATATAAGTTGGAGAACTGAAAGATCATAAATCCAGAGCTGGAAATGAGGAGCCTGAAGTCTGGAGAGAATAAAGGGCTTGTCCAAAAGTCACTAAGGTATAAACAGGGTGTGCTGAGCTGGGATTTGATCTATGGTCCTATAATATCAGCTTCTTTCTATTGTTTTATTCTATAGATTACCATAGAAGCCAAGGGGAGAAAGAATATCTTGAAGAACAGCACAATTATTAATGTCAAAAACTATAGAGAAGTCAAGGCAATGAATATTGTGTGCCAAGTACTATAGTAAAGCACCAGGGATACTAATGTAGGCAAAAATTTGTTCCATTGTCTTGAAGAAGTGAAGGCACCAATTGTAGATGAATTTTTCAAGGAATTTACTTGTAAAAGGAAGGGTTTTTTGTTTGTTTGTTTTTTAAGGATAAGGGAGACATGGACATGTAGGGAAAAAAGGAAACAACCGGTAGAAAAGGGGAGATTAAAGATTATCAAGAGTGGGGATGATAGAGGGGACAGTTTTCTATGGGTGGAATGGGGGTCATTGTTGCATTTGGAACATTTTATACTTTTGTACGAGCCTGGAATATACTCTCTAATTTTTGCATCTTTTTAAAATTTTATTTTTAACTTATGGAATAAAACAGGTATTTTCATAACACAGTATAATTTTTAAAAGATGACTGCACATGAAACTGTATATTGGGTATAATTTGCTGTTTCTTGTGTGTGTGTGTATGTGTGTGTGTATACATATATAAAATAAAATTATCGTGTCAGTTTTTCTTTTTCTTCTCTCCGCCTCCTACCCTAGATGGCTATCAGTAGAGGCATATGTATATGTGTGTGAGAGAAATCATTCTATACATACTTATGTTTATCAATTCTTTCTCTAGTTGCAGGTAGTGTCTTTCATAAGTCTTTTCTAGCTAATTTGGGTATTTTTAATAGTCATTTTGACTAATATGACTTATTCACCCAAAATTGTTCTTAAAATATTATTATTACTGTATACAACATTCTCTTCATTCTGCTAATTTCTGCATCTTAACATCACTGACTACCTTCAAGCTTAACTTAGATTCTTACTCCTACAGGAAGTCTTTACTCATCCTTCTAGTTTTTTAGTGCTCTGTGTCTTCTGAAATAATTTTGTATATACCTAGACTCCCCAGATTAGAATGTAAACTCTTGGAAGTCAGATTGATCTGATTTTGTACCTAATTCATTGCCAAAAATTTACTAAATGTTTATTAAGTTGAATTATTTTGGAAAGCATGCTTGAAATTTTGGTCTGTTAAGTAGAAAAGGTTGAAGAGAACTGAGGCCTTGAAGAATTTAAGGCTATTGAAAGTTGTTAGACAATCATTCCTATCCTCTTTCTTCTTTTAAAAAATTTTATTGTTTTTGCTTGGCCACTCATGTATAATTTATATTAAATTGCTAATAAATTAAATTCCCTCTATGAGGGAATATGGAGGGAGGAAGAGAGAGAACTTCAATCTCACAGTTTTAAAAAACTTTAAAAAGTTTTAAAAATGAAAGTTAAAAATTGTTTTTACATATAACCAGGGGAAAATAAAATACTAAACAATAAAATTGCATTGAGAACAACCTTCTTGAGAAAAATGGCCCAAATATATTTTTTAAAATTATTCTTTTATTTGGCCATGAGGTGGCAGCTTTGTGCCAGTGAAACCTATTTTTTAACTATAGTAGTTTTTGTTAACACAGCTTTTAAGTTAGCAAATTCAATTGTCAATGTTTAATTTTTTTTTTCAAAATTTGTCACACATTATACATATGTTGTTCAGGAAAAAATGGTGCCCTGTCCTATACTTTTTGTTGCCCAAATGCGCAGTGCAGCCTTTAATTAAAATTGTGGATAGATGAGGCTTTTTTATAAGACATTTAAATTAGTTTTGTACTGTACTAGATGGATTATGCATCTAAATGGTTGCTGTTCTTATAAAACTGTTATGTTTCTTGATACTGATATTATTCAAAATACTTTTGGAGCTCTTCTTTTTATTACCTTTGGAATCCGTAGTGCATTCTTTAGCATATCCTTCATGCAAATACATTGTTCTTTCTTTTTAGGGTAAAATTAATTTTTGGAAATTGCCAAAAATCTTTTGAACCTGGTCCAGTGAATAATAGCCAAAGCTTGTCAGAAGGGAGAAATGATCAAAAAACCCAATAAGACAGTTTTTCTTTTCTGTGGAACTCTGTTCAGATTCTAGTATACCTGTTTAATTTTTTCCTTCAATATCCTTTCATTTCTTTATAGTAGCATGTAATTGATTTTTGATTTTTGAACAAGAAATGTTTCCCACAAAACTTGAGTATTTTGAAATTAGCTTATGATTACACTGAAGAGAATTTAATAATTAAAACAAAAAACAAAAAACTGGGGAAAATGGCCACTATTGTAAGTTACAAACTATTTGTGATAGCTAATCCTTTTTGGTTTGTGTTGGTTAAATTATGAGAGCTTAGGTATATTTAATATTGGAAACTTTCCTCTTCTGTGGCATTGATGTTAAGTCTTTAAAAATTGTTCATTTTCACAAAATTGATATTTAGCATAGTATAATTTATTTTTCTAGTTCTGCTCCTGTTGCTGGATATCAGTTCATGCAAGTCTTCCCAGGTTTCTCTGTAATCATATCTTCATTTCTTATAGCAAATAAATATACCATTATGTTCATATATGATTATTTTTTTGATCATTTCCCATTTGATAAACAGCCTCTTAGTTCTAGTTTTTTACCACAATAAAAAGAACTGCTATAAATATTTTGGTACATATGGAGTTTCTTCTGGAATGTATGCCGAACAGTGACATTGCTAAGTCAAAGAGTATGCACAGTTTAAAAGTGTTTGGTCAACTCCACATTGCTTTCCAGATAGCCAAACAAATTCATAATTCAACCAGCAGTATGTCAGTGTGCCTCTTTTACTGCAGTCCTTCTTTGTCATTTTCCTTTTTTTTGGTCAACCAATATGATATATATTGGACCATAAAGTTGCTGTAATTTGTATTTATTTAATTGTTAGTGATATAGAGCATTAAAAAAAATCTGGTTGTATACAGCTTAAGTTTTTTCCCTTAATTTCTTCATATCCTTTGAACATTTCTCTTTTGGTTGTACTTCTAAGTCTCTTCACTACTATATACAAAGCTTTGATTTCTTCCCTTGAGAAGAGACTGTTTATATATTTCAACCATTCTTTTCCTGCTTCTCCAGCCTTTGCCCAGCATATTTTAGCTCCTTTTTCACCTTGAAACTTCCATCTATTCCTCTGACCTTCTCACACTGCAGTGTCCCCCTGTGTGCTTAGCCTTTTCAACATCCTTCTCTCTAACAGGGTGGTATAGTCCTGGTTCACAGTTCTTGCTGTCTGCTATCCTAGTCCACTCTTGTTCTACATTTCCTGCCCCCAGACACTTACCTTGGAGTATTATGATTTTTGATGGAATGATAACCCTCTAAAATTCAAATCATTAATCGGTGTAGTACTTGTGTAAGGTCATTATTGAAATAATTGTTAGTGTAACTAGGTCGCACTGCTTCCTCCTACTTTTCCATCCTGGCTATTCTCCCTGCATATCTCTTTAGAAAAAGGCTTTCTCTTTCCCCCTTCTTTTTTCTTGGTTGTAGGCCTATTTTGACCTATAAAAATATAAACAGAATGGTTACATAGTTTGATGGTTTCTGTTTGTGTCTGTAAAATTTCCTTTTAGAGATCTTTCTTTCTTAGTTTGACTTTTGTAAAATTTTTAGGAAGGCTATTCTGTCTCTGAACCTTTTAAAAACTTAATTTTCCAAAGTCTAGAATGAATTTGTCCAAGTTCCTCATTATGTTTATCTCAACAACAATCACTGATTTCTTCTCTTTGGTCAGAATTAGATTTAGAAGAGCACTTTGTTCTATTAGTTGTTCCATCTTTTAAAAAAAAAAAAAGAAAATCATTATTAAAACAAGTCATGAACTGCTTGCCTTCAGCAGATGTTTGGATATTTGTAATTACTCATCATTATCACTTCTCTTTTTCCTTCTCTTCATGAAAATGCAGTCTGATTCTGTACATCATGCTTTTTCCACCCTCTAGTTCCTGTATCAGTTCACATATTAATTATATATTTTTTTTCTTGTCATTGTTAATTTTGTCTCTTCCTATTTTTTCAGAATCACACCCAATCTAATTTAGTAGGAATTTCTTAAGCTCATATTATGTACAAAGTATTATGCTAAGCACTAAAAATAAAAATGAGAAGAAAAAAAGGGGAGGGAAAAGTAGTCCTGGCTTTCAAAAAGATTGCATTCTACTGGGAGTGTGGTGTATGGTATGGTAAAGAATGTAAAAAGATTAAGTACATATAAGTTATTTGAAGGGGGGAAGTGAGAACATTAATAGCTGCAGAAATCAGGAAGCAGTTCACTTAGCTGGTGTATTAGAGGCTTCAATGAAGAGTATATTAGAGGCTTCAATGAGGACATTCCAGACATGGTAAACTATTTTATTTGAAATTTTGATAAAACATTCAAAAGAAATTATCAAGTGTATGCTGACTGATATAAAATCTCAGGAGATGAATTGGTTCTAGATATGTAGTTAAGAGATTCATTTACATAAAGTCAATAATTGGATCAGTGGAGCTGATAAAATCAAGAAGAAAGAGGGAATGAATAAGAAGTGAAAGAAAAAGAATCCTTTAAGTCCTTACTTTGTGCAAAGAACTGTGCTGAGTGCTGGGAATTCAAGTCCTTAATATAAAAGAAGAGGCAGAGTCTTATGGAACGTTGATGGTTATGGATCAGTGATGACCCAGCAAAGCAGACCAAGTAGCCATGCATAGAACTGAAGGCAGAAATAGCAGAAAAGTAGAAAGAAAGCTGCATCAGCTAGGTGGCACAGTGGTTAGAGCACCAGCCCTGAAGTCAGGAGGACCTGAGTTCAAATGTGGCCTTAGACACTTTACACTTCCTAGCTGTGTGACCGTGGGCAAGTCACTTAACCCCAATTGCCTCAGCAAAAAAGAAAAAAGAAAGCTGCATCATAAAGCCAAGGAAAGGAATATTCAGCACCATCAAAAGATGTACACAGGTTCACTAGAATGAATATTAGAAAAGAACATTGAATTTATTAGTAAAAAGACCATTGGTAACTTTGGTGAAAGTAGTCACATTAGTTTGGTGGAGAAGGAAAACAGATTTCAAGAGTAGGGGAAGAGACAGTGAGTCCTGCAATGTGCATATAATTTTTAAGAGTCTAGATGAGAAAGGATAGGAAAGCTTGAGAAGATATCAGAATCAAGTGAAGATCAAGTTAACCTTGGCAAGAAGAAGGACCACCTCTGTCAGAAACTGGAGCAAAGGAAGAAAGTGTGAGTGATGATGTGGAAGAATTCTGAGATACAGCATCAAGAAGAGGGCAATCATCAGATGTGTTCTTTCTTTTCTCAGTAAAGTAGGAGGCAAATGCCTTTACTGTGAGAGTGAGGGAAGAAAGGCTATATCTTATCTTAAAAGGAGATTTTGGAATCTCTCTGCAGGGGAATTTGCTATCTGATTAGGGAAGAATAAAAGAATTGAGAGGCAAAAGTAAGCATCATGTAAGAGATAACAAAATTGTGGTGGAGAGAAGTCATGGTATTTCTTTTCACAGTGTTCAGCTTATATAAGAATAGAGAAGGTATATGATGAGGGTCACGTAGGTTTGGTGTTTGAAATTACATGGATCAGAAGCCAAGGAGGCAAGGGGTTCAAAGTTGGGAGGAGAATATGCAATTGAACTGTCTGATTATTGGGTCAAGATTGCCAGAAGAGAGGTCATAGACCAGAGCAGAGAGTGACTTGGGGTCATTCATCGTAAGGATGAAAAATAGGTTTAAGAAGAGTCAAGTGGATGTTAAGGTTGAAGATGTCATCCTTGTTCTTCAATCTCACCCCTAGCTATTTTCCTTCTGTGATACACAACTCAAAGTCTTTTCTGTGATGAGAACCTTCTGTCACTCCACCTGCCTCTTTATTCTGGAGAGACAAAGAAGAACTACAAGTGCAGGAAGATGATAAATTAAAAAAAAAAAAATAAGTCCAAGGATAAGAAA
The DNA here is from genome assembly GCA_023553655.1 of Myrmecobius fasciatus. Taxonomy (NCBI): domain Eukaryota; kingdom Metazoa; phylum Chordata; class Mammalia; order Dasyuromorphia; family Myrmecobiidae; genus Myrmecobius; species Myrmecobius fasciatus. The sequence continues at coordinate 490,234 of JAJPUD010000341.1, read as the reverse complement.
AAGGGGGGTTGGGTTTTTTGGCTTTGGGGTTGTTGTTTAATTTTTATGACTTCCATGTTAGGAAGTTAATTTTGCTAGTGGAAGGGAGGATGGACTAGAGAGGAGAGACTTGTGGTAGGCAGACTCCTGGCATGAGGTCATAAAGGAGTGAACCAGAGTGGTAGCAGAATCATAGGAGATAAGGGGGCTATCAGAGTTTGCAGAAGAAGATGCTTGACAAGTGTTTGTATTGCACAGAGAGGGATGAAGAAGGATGAATATTAAGAAAAGACCTAATTTTCTAAAAAATTATCTTTTAAAAATCTATTTTAATCCATTAAAATTTTATTTTCTCACTCTTCCCCTACCCTCTCATTGGGAGAAAAAAATGGCAAAATAAATTCCCACAATTTTTTTTGTTTTCTTAAATAAAGTATTTCATACTCCTCTTATTTAAAGATGGGAAGATGTGACCTCTACAGTAAATCAGTGATATAGATTCAAAAGAGTTGTCTTCAGTGGTTTGGTATTAGTTTTGCAGGAGGATTTCAAGGGAATATCCCATTGATCTTTTCTTAACTCTGGGTTTGTTAACATTTTTATCAAATGATCTGGGTAAAGTTATAGATAGCATGCTCATCAAATTTGCAGGTGACTCAAAGCTGAAACTGAAAACTAACATACTAAATTACCCCATCAGAATCCAAAGAATATCTGACAAGTTGAAACACTGGTTTGAATCTAATAAGATACAAGTCAATAGGAATAAATATAAAGTCTTATACTTGAATTTAAAAGATCAGTTTCACGAGATAAGGGAGGTCGTTTAATGGTAAGATGGCTGAAAAATAGTCTGACATTTAAAAAATATATATATATTAATTATTTTATTTTTAACTTAATAGTATTTTATTTTATTCACATGGAAAGATAGTTTTCAATATTCACCATAGTAAGATTTTGAGTTAAATTTTTCCCCCTGCTTTCCTTTTCATCCATCCTTCCCAAGATAAGCAATCTGACAATAAGTTATACATATACAGTCCTTTTAAACATATTACCATATGGGGCAGCTAGGTGGCGGGGCAGCTAGGTGGCGCAGTGGATAGAGCACCAGCCCTGAAGTCAGGAGCACCTGAGTTCAAATCTGGTCTCAGACACGTAACAGCTGTGTGACTCTGGGCAAGTCACTTAACCCCAATTGCCTCAGCAAAAAAAAAAAACAAAAACAAAAACATATTACCATATTAATCATGCTGTGAAAGGAAGATCAAAACAAAAGGGAAAAACTATGAAAAATAAAAATAAATGGTGAAAATACTACATTTCAAGTCATATTCAGTTTCCATAGCTCTTTTTCTGGATGAAAATGACATTTTCCATCCCAAGTCTATTGAAAGTGCCTTGGATTTCTGTATTGCTTAGAAGAGCTAAGTCTGTTATAGTTGATCGTCATGTAATCTTGTTGTTAAGGTGTACAATCTTCTGCTTCTTCTTACTCCACTCAGCATTAGTTCATGTAAGTATTTCCAGACTTTTCTGAAATCAGCCTGCTCATCATTTCTTACAGAATAGTATTTCATTACATTCAAATACCACAACTTATTCAGTCATTCTCCAGTTGATGGGTGTCCCCTCAATTTCCAATTCCTTTTTACCACAAAAAAGCTGCTACAAACATTTTTGCACATGTGGGTTCTTTCCTCACTTTTATGATCTCTTTGGGATGCTAGCCTGTGTTTTATAGTGTGTGGCAAGCTCAGTTTCATTGAGTATTGTAATGTGGATCTAAAGTGAGGTAATAATAGCAGCAGATAAAACCTTAGGCTTGAGAGTCCAGAGGACCTAAGCTGGAAACCTGTCTCAGATCCTAATTGCAAGATCCTCACCAAGTCATTTAGCACACACACACCCAAGTCTCAGTTTGCTCATCTTTAAAATGAAGATATGACTACCTTCCTAACAGAATTTTTGTGAGGATCCAATTAAATAAAATGAAATAAATGAAAATGCTTGGCAAACCTTGCAGGTATTATGTAAATATTCACTAATAATTAGGGTAGGTTTAACTTGTAGAAATAAAGTAGAAATAATAGTTCTTCTGTACTATATTGTGATCAAACTACATCTGTAGTGTTATTTGGGGCTATTGATAAATTGGAGACAGACCAGAGGAAGAACATCCAAAATAGTTAAGGTTCTTGAATCCATGCTAGTGAAGAATGGAAAAAGGAATAGATATACTGAATCTGCAGGAAACTCCAGGGACAGGTTTATCTTCATGTATTTGTAAAATTGTTATTTGGAAGAGAACTAGACTTGTGTGGCCCCAGAGGACAGAAACAGATTGTCACAAAATGGAATAGGGTGCCTCAGGAGACTTCACATTGTGGCTGGATGGTCACTTGTTGGGTATATTCATGGCAAGCGTTCCTCTTTCATATGGGTGGACTAGAGAATTGCTGTGGTCCCTTCTCTCAAAATATATGATTTTTTTTTGGGGGGGGGGCTTACATTTTCAACAGGGAACAGCCTTTGCTCTGACCAAGTCAGAAATGCTGAAATGACTCCCGAAGAGACAGATGTACGTGACTTGGAGTCCTCTGATGAGAGTGACAAGACAAACAAGGTGAGAAATTTTTATTTTTAAATATCTGCTTTATGCCAGGCACTGTGCTAAATTCTGGGGCTACAATAAGATGCAAAAAGACAGTACTTACCCTCAAGTAACTTAAAACCTAATGGATGAATATCTTGTGATTCTACTGTGCCAGTAGTTTTTTGTTGTACATGATTAGAGGATTTTTCTTAGAAACAACCAGATTCTTAAGATGTTTCTAAAAGTTATAATGTATTGTATAAATTACAACTGTTATCTTACCCACAGTTTGAAAAGTTCTATATTAGCACATCTTCATTTTTTCCTGTACATATTCTTTATGCATATTTCAAAAAATAATGGAATTCTTTCTAGTCTGTCTTCCTCTATTTGTGTATATAGCTCTCTTTAGCCCTCTATGCATATTTTGTTTTCCTTCTATCTATTATTTATTAGCATCCTTCTTAATGGATAAGCAGGTAGTACAGTTCCTAGAACGTAGTAGATACTTAATAAATCTTTATTGATGAAAACTTAAGTAAAATTCTCTTTAATTATGAGGCCATCATGACTTTTTATGTGTTAGTGGTTTGGGGAAAAAATATTACCCACTTCTGTTGTAAACCATTTACCAGAGTAACCACACAGACTCTATCATTTACAAAAAACATAAATGTTCTTCTACAGAGAATAAATTATACTTTTCTTATTAAAAACTACATCATTCGACAGATTGATATGACTCAATTATCTCCATAATTGTGAAGGTTTTGGATCTAAATTTTATTCTGACTTCCATTGGCAAGTACAGATATTCAAATATATAAACAAGAACATGATGAAATAAAGATGAGTATGCAAAATAAAACAAAAAAGTATGATTTTGTAAATAGTAGTACATATGTCCATAAATTTTATTGGTAGGTTGTTACCAAATCATATAATTCTAATAACTTTAACTTAGTAAGACTATCAAGTAAATAATATCAATACTATTAATTTTAAATTTGATATTAATTTATCACCAAGTCATTTTTGGTTTGCAGAGAGATATCCAAAATGATGAAGTTTCCCATTCACTTTCACATGACTCTCTGCTTCAAGACAATTTGAAATAGCATACATAAAAATCCTGAGGGAAAAAGTCACATTACAGTTCTGGGTTAATATCCCAGAAACTAGTGACAAAGTCTGGATCTCTTTCCTACTTGACCACTCTCCAGAAGAATCATTAAGGCTTCTTCTAGACATCTATATTAATCATCTAAACCAAATGGGAAGTAGAAAATAAGTTCTCATTCACTGGGAGAAATAAAAAATTATTACTTTCCTTGAATGGATACTAGTCATTCAGTCAAAATCGACCTCCAAGGATCAGGAAAGGTAAGACTCCAATTTGGTTGTCATCCCTAACTATTTCCCTAAGAAAAATCTTTTTGGCTTTTCTGAAGGTTTTCCCCAAGAATTTTGGAAAGGGCTTTAGAGAAAAATATTTTACTTCTTAATATTTTGATAATTTTATATGAATATAATATTTAATAGTTGTAATCAATAATCATTTACAAACAGTTACTAAATACATATTTTGTGTCAAGTATTGGAAATAGAAAAAGAAGCAAAAGACAATCCCTTCCAGTTACAGTGCAGTGGAGAAGATAACATTAAAAAAAAAAAAATTACAAAACAAGCCAGATCAAAGGCTCTAGAATTAAAAAGGGGGGAATTTTAGTTGGGACTTAAAGCAAATCAGGGAGGTCAGTAGCCAGAGCTGAAGAGGAAGAGGCTTCTCAGCATGAAGGACAGCAAGTTCTCCAGATGTGAGTGATATCAGTGTCAGAAAAGAGAAGTGAGCATGCTCAAATATGTCAGAAAAGTGAAATAAACAGGTCTTAGCAACAATTGAATAATAGAGTTTGGGGCAATTTGGATTAGCAAGTTTTGGGGCAGGTTAATAAATTGGAGTATCATTAGCATAGAGATAGCAATTAAAATCCATGGGAACTGATGGGACTACCAATTGAAATATATATATATATATATATATATAAATTAAAGCTTTTTATTTGCAAAACTTAAGTACGGGTAATTTTTCAACATTGATCCTTACAAAGCTTTCCTTTACAAATTTTTCCCTTCTAGTCCCCACCCCTCCCCTAGATGGCAGGAAGTCTACTACATGTTAAATATGTTAAAATACTTGACAAATTGAATATGTGTATACGTATTTTTACAGTTAACTTACTGTGCAAGAAAAGTCAGATCTACAAGAAAAAAAAATCTGAGAAGGGAAACATAATGCAAGGAAACATCAATAGAGAACATGAAAATGTTATATTGTGGTCCACATTTCATATCCCTCTCTCTGGGTGTATATGGTTTTCTTCACTGAACAAGTGGAACTGGTTTGAAACATTTCATTGTTGAAGAGAACCATGTACATCAGAATTGATCGTCATATAGTATTGTTGTTGCCGTGTATAATGATCTCCTGGTTCTGCTCATTTCACTCAGCATCAGTTCATGCAAGTCTCTCCAGGCCTCTCTGAAATCGTCCTGCTGGTCATTTCTTACAGAACAATAATATTCCATAATATTCATATACCATAATTTGTTCAGCCACTCTCCAATTGATGGGCATCCCTTCAGTTTCCAGTTTCCTGCCACTACAAAAAGGGCTGCCACAAACATTCTTGCACATAAGGGTCCCTTTCCCTCCTCTAAGATCTCTTTGGGATATAGGCCCAGTAGAAACACTGCTGGGTCAAAGGGTATGCACAGTTTGATAACTCTTTGAGCATAGTTCCAAATTGCTCTCCAGAATGGTTGGATCCGTTCACAGTTCCACCAACAATGTATTAGTGTCCCAGTTTTCCCACATCCCCTCCAACATTCAATTGAAAAAATATAGAGGGAGAAGAGGACCCAGAAGAAAACCCTGAAGGACATCTAGGGTTAAAGGGTCAGATTTGGAAGATCTAGGAAAAGAGACACAAAAGTAGTAATTAGATACAAGGAGAACCGAGAGAGCGAGGTCCTAAGAACCTAGAGAGAAGAGAATATCAATGAGAGGATGATCAATAGCGTCAGAGGCTCAATGAGAAGGAAAATCAAGAAAAGAACAAGTTTGGTGGAATAAGGTGAGAAAACAGATTATGAGGTTAAGAAGAGAGTGAGAGAAAGTGGAGACATCTATTGTCCTTTGTTTCTATGTATAAATCCATGTTTCTAATATGGGTTTATTATTATGCAGCTAGGTCAAGATTAATGTAAGTTTGAATAATGCAAAATTCAATTTAGTGTGAATTATAAAATGATAATTCAAATTATAAAGTGATATCAGATCATATTTCACAGAAGCCAAAATTCAATTAATGCGACATGTGCATGCTACTCAAGAGTTTTAAATTACTACACTGTCCATCTACACATGCTTATTGTATGTGCTACATTACCAAAATTGGTTAATTTTTTTTAAAAGATCCTCTACTAAAATGGACAAAAGGAAGAATAATTCAAATGGAAACACTGCTGGCACACAAAAAAAGAGGCTTCTTATCAGAAGCTTGGAACTGGATGTCCAATAGGCCTCTTAAGCTCAACATGTCCAAAACTGGACTCACTAAAACACAGTTCTGCAATTGCATAGTTTTGTAGGTCTGGTAAGCTAAGGATATTTTACATTTTAAAATCAAGTTTTAATAGTATTTTAAAGTGTAAAAACATTTTTAGCTTGCAGGCCCCATTAAAACAGGCTACATGGATTTGACCTACTTTAGAACAAAAACTTGATGTAATTGAACAACACAACTATGATAACATTAACTTTGAAATACAATTACATGTCAGAATGCCTAAATCTATGGTATGGAATATTATAAAACACTTAGACAAAATCAAAGAAAAAGTTAAAGCTGTATCAGGTTTTGTGCCTTGCAAACAATAAGGAATAGAAATATTTTAGAAATGAAAAGTCTTTTGGCAATATGGGTTGAAGAAAGCAATAAAAAAAAAAACCTGCTTTCATGTTAGCACAGCTGTTCAGACAAAAACGTCAAGATTATTTAGGGCAGTGAAAGAAAATGTAAATGAAGTGGATAATGAAACTTTCTTCAAGGGTTGGTTGATTTGATGTCTATAAAATCTTTTTTAATTGCAAAATGTTAAAATTACCAAAGAGGCAGCTAGTACAGCTGAGGACACTGCAATGAAAGATTCTGATGTTTGGAAGAAAATCATCAAAGAAGGTTGTAACACTAGTCAACAAATTTTTAATGTGGATGAAATTGGCTTCCTGGGGATAGGATGCCTTCCAAAACTCATGTTTCTAAGAAAGAAAAAAAAAAAACAATTTGGATTTAAATTGTCTAAGAATCCCCCAACACTTTTATTGGGAGGTAATGCAGAAAAAGATTTTAAATTAAAGCCAATCCTTATTATGGTTGTTCTATACTCTGAAAAGCTACAACCGTTGATGGTTTCTAGTTCTTTGGTCATCAAAAGCATAGGTGATTAAAGCTGTTTTTGAAGACTGGTTTTCAAATTATATTAGCCTAGCTGTTAACTAATATCACAAAGTCCACATCACACTTAAAGCAATATTGATTTTAGAAGATGCCCCAGATCATTCAAAAGTATGTGGTTCAATTGTGAAAATGTAAGTCATTTTTTCTGCTTCCCAAGACAACTTCTTTTATGGCAATCATGAACCAAGGAACTGTTGCAACATTGAAGGCCTAAAACCTTAAGAAAAACATTTAAACAGACACTTGCTAAAACCTTAGGTACCTTGCAGTTTCCTTAACTAACTTTTGGATATATCCTAACATCAAAATTGCAATCCAAAATGATTCACCGTGGATGGCAAAAAGTAATTGCAAATAACATGCATTCGTTATGCAAGTTCATTTTGTCACATTATGCAAATGTGTCTCTTAAAAGATAAAACTGAAGGAGGAAAAAATACTCTCTCACTCTTGGCCCCCCATTTCGAATGCGGATAATTCTGGTGAGATCCATCCATATCTTGTATTTTATACCCCTCCACATACATACACAGACACTCACTTTTTTTGGAGAGGGGTGCGTGGAACTGAGTGAGTTGCAGAGAACATGAGATGGGCTCTCCATTCCAGATCTAGTTATGTTATATTTACCCAAAATATATCCTCTTATGAATTGCCCTATTTTATAAAGGACAACCACTATCCTTCTAGGTTTGCCACCTTAATGTTATCCTTGGTTCCTTACTTCTACTTATTCACATATCCAAATAGTTGCTAAGTCATGTTATTTCTAGTTCCATACTACTTATATCTGACTCCATTTCCACTCACACAGCTACCACCCTGGTTAATGTCCTTACTAGTTGTTCCTTTACTAGTGCAGTAGATTCCTCATAGATTTTATTGCCTCATATCTTTCCCCATTGCAATCTGTATTCCACAGGCTTCTCAACATGACTTCCCAATAACACAAGTCTGACTATGTTATCTACCCTTGCCACCATCTCTTTCCCTTGAGCAAATATAAATTCTGACATTTAAAACCTTTTATAACCTAGACTCAATTACCTTTCCTTTCCTTATTGTATATTATTTTCCTGCTACCTTATTATTCATCACACTTATACATGAACACAACTAAAATACCTAAGCAAAAATAGGAAATTAAGGTAAAGAAAAAAGAATAGATTTATAATGAAAACCTTTTGTAGATATCAAGCACAGTTTCATTTTTGCTTGTCATTTTTACATTGTGTAAATAAATATTGTGTACAGTGACTTATAACCTATTACGATACTGTTATACTCCTTTCAATCAAAAAGTAAAAATAAAGGAATTTTTTTAAAAGGTTATACCTAACTGATTAAATTATCCTAACAGTTAATAGCTAACAATTACTAATTCTGAGACCACTCTCTCTCCCAGCATATTTGTGGAGATTTTTTGAAAGTAATGAAGCATATTTAATTGCTTTTCTCTCAAGTAGAAAAAAAATACTTTGTTCTATTAATAAATAAAATACTGTTTATTTCATCTTTATTTCTACCCTCTAAAATTTCTACTTTTATATATGTTATATTTGTATACTTGTACATGTATATAATTTACATAGAAATATTCTCATATTTGGGAAGTGAAATAAAAAAAATTTGAATACCATTGATGTTAGTGAAAAGATAGAACTACTCAACCCTTATTTTTTTTGTACTTTATCTACCAAAGAAAGTGATTTCTAAATGGGGAAAAAAAAGAGAAAAAAAATAGCTACTTTGATGAATTTGGGTCATCAGACCTCAGTGGACTATATACCAGGGTACTGAAAGAATTGGCAAATGTGATAACTGAGCTACTATCAGTAGTCTTTGAAAGTTTATAGAGATTAGGGGAGATGTTGCAGAGCCAGAGAAAGGTAGCCATTCCAATTTTCCCCAAAGAGTAGAGTGTGCAAATTGCACTGAGATTTCTGAGACACCTTACATAGTTGCATTTTCCAATAACAATGGTGCTTCTTTAAAATTGCATGTATGTATCTATATAATGTATCTGTAATGAATATATTCACTTAACAGAAGCAAGATAGGGCAGGATATATATACATATATATATATATATATATAAAAAACACCTTTCAATTTTAGTTGAGTGCACCAATTTAAGAATCAGGAATCCTTGGTCCAAATCCTATAACCAATCCTTTGACATTGGAAAAGTAATTTTTTCCACTTTGTAACTATTTCCTCATATTTATATATGAAGGAATAATTATAATGGGAATAATTATAAAGTATATTCAGCAAAGAATTATTTTGAAGATGAAATGAGAAAGTGGAAACATTTTGTAAAATATAAAGCATTATATAAGTATGAGATATGAATAAATTACAACTTTGAGATATGTATATATTATTGTCAAGGAGCAAAAGGTTGATTGAAACAGATAATATGAGCTGATAGAAACCTGGTCTTAGAGCAGGCTGATTTCAGGAAGGGAAAAAAAAGGAGTAACAGCAATACTGTACTGTGATCAGTTGTCAGTGACAGCTATTCACAGCAATATGATAATCTAAAACAATCCCTAAGGACTCATGATAAAAAATGCTATCCACTTTCAGACAAAAAATTGATGGCATACGAATGCAGATTAAAGCATACTGTTTGGAACTCAAAACTTTAAAAAAAAATGAATGTGAAAATTGTTTTTACATGGAATAGGAGAAAATATTTAAAAGTAAAAATGTAGCAAGAAAACAAGCATGCAAACTGGCCATAGAGCCCCTCAAAATCAGAGATTCCTAGGCAATTCTCAAAAATTGTGGTTGCATGTTAGTCCATCAACAAGCATTTATTTGGTACCTACCATTTGCCAGGCAGTGCTGATCACTCGGTTTGCAAAAAGGGGAAAAAACAGATCCAATTCAATGTCTAAGGAGGAAGACGATATGAAAATAAGTACATAAAAATGAGATATACAGCTTAAATTGGAGATAATCAGTAGAAGGAATGCACTAAGATTAAGAAAGATGGGTAGAGGATTCTTGCAGATTGTGGGATGTTAACTGAGACTTGGAGGAAAGAAGGCAGAAATTAGCGGGGACAGAGTCCCAGAGCTGCAGAAAAAGCAGAGAAAATATATAGTTAAAAGATGGAATATAATGCCCAAGCAACAGCAAGGAGAATACACTGGGGGATGTAAGGTGTCAGAGACTGGGCAGGAAAAGGCTAGATTATGAAAGACTTTAAAAACCAATCTGCATTGGTAGAGTAATTTGTTCTCCTGGGAACTTGGTTCAGGCCAAAATAAAGGTGACTAAAGGTGTCTGTACTAAGTCTTTTTAAACACTTTTAAACTACAGAGCAGGAGAGCACATTTTGACTGAGATGGACCCTTCTGACCTAAGCTTGCTTCCTCAGGAATGTACAGGACCCCAGCTGGTGACCATGAGACAACTAACAGATGCAGATAAACTACGCAAGGTTATTTGTGAACTCCTTGAAACTGAGAGAACCTATGTGAAAGTAAGTCTTTATCTTCATTTTTCTTCTTCTCCACTTCCATTCCTTCCCTGGGCCTATCTATGCCCATTCCCTGGTCTCCACTCCCCAGCATGTATATAACTTTAAGTTGCATAATGGCAAGAACTCTTTTTCCTGTGTCTGTAGCCTTCTATCTGGAGTAGAATTATCCTTAAAAAAATACTTATTGATTAATTTCTAAATTCATGTTTAAACTTGTGTTTCAAAAGAACAATCAGAAAGCACATAAAATCTGATGTAGTGACTAGAGAAGAAAGAATTTTATTTCACATTAACTTTACATTTACATCTTTAAATTCTCTTGCCTTCTGAATATTTAAAGTTGTGATAAACCCCAGGTTATCCAAAAGTACAAATTACCTAAAAGCATACATTGGTATTTGAAAGTATAAATTTAAGACAAGCATATAATAATTATGATTTTTCTCTGTTGTGACTCTACTGAAAACTTGTGTTCCCTGTGAACTGCTTTGTAATTATATTTTCTGTTCTGCAAATGGGATTTTATTTCTTAAAGGATAATGAAATAAAATTTAAACTGTTTTATGTATTGGTTCTTTTTATGCTTTTATGGACTTTTGCATTTATTTAAAAATATTTATTTAAATCCTTAGGATTTAAACTGTCTCATGGAGAGCTACCTGAAACCTCTTCAAAAAGAAACTTTCCTTACCCAAGATGAGGTATGGTACTAATTGTATTAATGTTAGATGCATGTGGTTGAATTTACAGTTATTTTGACTTCGTGAAATGGACAAGAGGGATGAATGAAAGAATGTTTTAATGTATTTTGAGTAGATAAAATGTTGTCTTTTCTTGTTTTCCCTTGTGCAAATATGAACTTTAACTTGATTACAGGAACATTATTTAAACTTGAGAAAGTGAAAAATAATCCAGAACTTTTTTTTTCTTTGAAAACTCTGTTTGAAAGGATAAGAATGAAAATTTAAAATGCTTGTGAGAACTTTAGTAGATTAAGATCTTTCTTTTTTACTAGCTTGATGTGCTCTTTGGGAATTTAACTGAAATGGTGGCATTTCAAGTAGAATTTCTCAAAACTTTGGAAGATGGAGTGAGATTGGTGCCTGATCTTGATAAACTTGAGAGAGTTGACCAGTTTAAGGTAAGTAGCATTACTAAATATTCCATTATCAAGTGATTCCATTATCAGTTATGATATTCCATTATCAAGTATTTCACAGGGGCAGCTAGATAACAGTGGATAGAGCACCAGTCCTGGAGTCAGGAGGACCTGAGTTCAAATTATCCCTCAGACATTGGACACTAGCTATATCACCTTAGGGAAGTCATTTTTCCCTAATTACTTTCTATTAAAAAAATGAAGTACTGCATCATATATATACTTAACCTAGGATGACTGCTCTTCCCATCTCTTTCTTTAAAGCCATTTTTACTTCTCATGTAGCATATCTGGGAGTCCATAACTACTATCTCTAGCATAGCCTAGATTCTAAATTTAGTGCCTCTATAGTCATTAATGGAGAAAAGGGTTTGTAATATGGGAATCTTTTCAAATCTTTTGGCTTTTGTCTATTTGTTGTTCCCCTTTCAGTTTGATTCTTTAATGTCCTCTGAATAATTGGATTAGTTCAGACCCTTGCCAAGTTTTTGGTAAACTTTGTTTTTGTTTTCTATTTCCTGTTTTTCACTGTTCTTTTAATTCTTATAAGTTCATGCCATCCTCTTCTATAGGCTTGCAAACAAGTGCATTATGCTTAGATTAAGTTTTCATTGGCTTTCATGTTATTTCTTTTGGGAGGGATTTCAAGTATTTGATGATTTCTAAGGTGTTTTTTTTGTTTGTTTGTTTTTTGGCCTCTTTCTTAGGGCAATTGTTTTATATTGCTTAAACACTGGGCATCATTGACAAAAAACTTGTAGTATTCTGAGCAATATCCAACATAGCAGAATTGTTCATAATATTGCCAAATTTTTTTGTAGTCCTTTTTATTATTTAAACTTTTGCTTTCTATTCCAGTCTAAAGCTCATGAAGTACTTTTCAGTACTCAAAATCCGCCTTCCTCCTTTCAAATATCTCTTTATCAGTTGCAAGACCTTCAAAGTTCTTCCAAAACTCTCTTCCCTCAAATTACACAATTACATGTGCACCATTAGAGGCTAACTTTGACCTCTTGAAGGACAGAAAAGAAAAGAGAGGTTGATTAAAGAATTCTCCTGAGGTTGTGGAAAATCTTTTATTGAGTAATATTATTTATTATTATATTATTTATATATTATATATAATATATATTATAATATGAGTAATATTATAAAATCAGAATTCTGTTTTACCTGTAACATTCATCTAGAGATAGGGGACTCAGAGCTTAACAGTTAGACTGGTGAGATTTCTATAAATGGGCAAAATTAACTCTTTTTTTTTTCCTCCCCCATTCTAGAAAGTGCTCTTCTCTCTGGGGGGATCCTTTCTGTATTATGCTGACCGTTTTAAGCTATACAGTGCCTTCTGTGCCAGCCACACAAAAGTTCCTAAAGTTTTGGTCAAAGGTAAGATTTGCAAGGATTTTAATAATATGTCATCTTGCTACAAGTAATAATAACTTATACTAAGAAGATATACTTTATTGTAGTTGGTGAACTGTTGATAGTGGTGATAGAGAATCCTAATAGTTGTTACAACAAAGAGTAAAATCTTCAATATCCATAATTCTGTTTAATGAGCAGCAAAATAATTGAATGTCTTGACATACTAATATTGGGTTGCTTATGATCTTCTTTGTAGTATTGAAATACTTTTGCGTTTAGAGTGATAGGTGGAGGATTCAGAAGTTTTGTTCTTACTTCTCTTACTGATATGCTGTGTGATTTTCACCAAGCTCATAATCACTCCGAGAACAGATATGTCTTAAGTATTGTTTTTATCAGTGTGTTTGCTGCCACCACTAGTCCTACAAAATTTATTACAATTATTCATTTGAATTATATCTATATGCTGTTCAGAACAAAAATGGTGATTATATGTTTGCATCTCACCCATCTTGGAGAATCCTAAGAATCTGGAAAATTCTAATACATACAGAAATAAATTTCAGTATATAAATTATGACATGTACTATTTCAATATGGTTATTTATGCTACTGAATAAGAATTAGAAGAAATTTCCTAAATAAGCAGCACACTTCTAGGAATATTTGGGAAAACGCAAATTACTAAATATATTTCTTTCTTTTTTCTTAACTGATTAAAAAAAATGCTAAACAAATCCTTGTATAGATAAATAGGTGATTGTTAGTGTTTGGTAATGTTTAAGCTTCTACTAATGGTTTACTTATGAAAAATCAATATCTGAAGAATTTAACATTCCCCTGAAATAGAGTTTTGACATTTTTTTTTCTTCTTTTTTTTTTTTTGGTAGTAAGATTTGACTTATAGCTGTAATGTTTGTTCTGTTATATTATTTGTTATATGTATTATACTATTTATATGTTCCTACATTTATTATTTACTAAATTCTCATTGTTCCTACCTAGGTTAATTCATAGAAACTTTCCAAATCTTGTAGTAACTTATTAACAGGCTCTGAGTTTTGTCAATACAAAGAATGCCTCCACCACTGAAATTACACATCCTTTAAAGAGTGAAAGGTTATTAAAGCTTCTTTTTAGCTCCTCTATCCACAGTAGTTTTAGGCCTTTTTTTTAAGATCTTTGAAATATGTGATGATATTTTTAAAAACATAACTATATTACTTCTGTTTTAATGTTTTAAGATTTGAATATTTTTATTTTAATGATAATAGTATTTATGAGGTACTTGCTGTGTGTCAGGCATAGTGCTTAATTTTCTTTCATTTCATTTCGCAATGACACTGGGAGGTAGATACTATTATTCCCATTTTATGGAAGGTAAATTGAGGTAAAGTGAGGCTAAATGATTTGCCCATGGTTGCATAGCTAGTAAATATCCAAAATCAGATTTGAACTCCTGATTTCAGGTTTGGCTGTCTGTCCATTATAGCCCCTAACTGTCCTTTGCTAGGTACTATTAATAATAGCTAACACTAGGCATTATGAATATTGGAAACATTGGAAAGGAAGTTATTTCAGCTCTTCCTTAGGAGCTAGTCCCATGAAAGGTCGTCTTTTATTTATAGAAGAAATGAGATTATAGATATACAGACATATTTGGAGATATTTTTATATCAATACAAGTCCACATTTGGGATGAGCACAGTCAAGCACATGGCTCTGATGGATGCTTTAAGAGATGCTTTAAATGGCATATCATTTTTTGCGATCCTATAAATAATGATTGATTTGGTGCCCATGGCCCATGTATCCAGATGTTAGGAATATTCTAGGACCTTTCTAGAGACATTTACCAGAAGAGCAAACCTATATTTTTCATAAAGCTCTCTCATGGTCTGGTCTAGGTTGTTTATTCTGGAGCTGCATTCCAGGACAATCTTTTCTATCCCATTATCAAAGACTCTACTCTTTTTGGAGGATAGTTTTTGTAATCTACAAATGACTTAATTGTAAAGTACTAAAGTTATTCCATCTCACTCTCTTTGAGCCATGCTACTAGAACACTGACTGCCCCTCCCAAATAAGAGCTAAAACTCAATCCCCAAGGTGGGGTGTATATGATCAATCACTAAGAGATTACAAACTTTCATCCTCATAAGGAGATTGTCTGAAACATAATCATGTTTACATTGATCCCCTAAAAGTCCTTCTTACTCAGTATGATAAACTCCACAGTCTCTCTTTCTACACTAAGCTTTAGCCTTTTGGGACAATTATAACCTGAGCACTACTCAGGTACCCACAGCCAATAATTGCACAAGGACCACTGGGAAAATTCTCACCTCTCCAATATACATATATTTCTTTTCTTTTTTTTTTTTATTAAAGCTTTTTATTTATAGAACATGAGTGATTTTTCTACATTGACCTTTGCAAAACTTTTTTTTTGTTCCAAGCTTTTCCCCTCCTCCCCATCCCTACCCCTAGATGACAGGTAGTCTAATACATGTTAAATATGTTAAATTATATGACAAATCCAACATATTATACATATATTTCTCAAGTGGACGTTCTGTGCTCCAGAGTAGTGACCAGTGAAGTGAATAGGTCCTTAGTGATAGTTTGTTTCTAGGTTGCTTTAAGGTTTATAAAGTATATGCATTATCTCATTTGATTGTCACAACAGTCTAGTTAAGATATGTCAGATAATGTCATCTTTATATCATAGAAGAGGAAGCTGAGGTTCCATGAAGTTGCTCAAAGTTACCTGCCAAATGGCACAACTGGGATTCAACTACAAATCCAATATTATGTCTGTTGTAACACACTGCTTCTTTGGTGAAAATACTTTACCAGTCACATTAGATCAGATTTAGGTTCTATGAGAGAATTCCTCCTTCCCTGATTATTTTATTACCAGTTACAGATTTATTTATTTATTTATTTATTTATTTATTTATTTATTTATTTATTTATTTATTTATTTTTTGCTGAGGCAATTGGGGTTAAGTGACTTGTCCATGGTCATACAGCTAGGGAGTGTTAAGTGTCTGAGACCAGATTTGAACTCAGGTCTTTCTGACTTTAAGGCTGGTGCTCTATCCAGTGTGCCACCTAGCTGCCCCACCAGTTGAAGATCTTAATGATATGAGTCAACAGGACAATAGGAAAACAAAGGTAATGATATTTATAGATAACATACAAGCCCCAAGCTTCCCCTTGTCATGAACAGCTAAGAAACAGAAAAAGTTGGATTTGTAAGTTTTTTTCTCTTCATTCTTCAGTAGAGGTGCTGCAAAACAAGAAAGGGGAAAGAGAAGAAAAAGAATCAACCCCTCAGTAATTAATACTTTTATCTGGTTAGTTGATGTAACTAGTTGAACATAAAACATTTATTTGGTCCATAGGGAAATCTGTTTTGGGATTTTTTTCTCCTCCATATGTACCTTCTGTTCCCTTCATCCTTAAAAAAGAAATCTTGAACTAAATGAATACAATCGTGAAGGAAGAATAATTTGAGCTTTTCGCTTGATGTTTTATATTTAAATTTTTCTAGCCAGGACAGACACAGCTTTCAAGGCATTTTTAGATGCCCAGAATCCTGAGCAGCAACATTCATCTACTCTGGAGTCTTACCTCATTAAGCCGATCCAAAGGATCCTCAAGTACCCTCTTCTCTTGAAGGAGCTCTTTGCGCTTACAGATGAAGCAAGTGAGGAGCACTCCTACCTGGATGGTGAGCTAATTCTTGCCACAACTTCCCCACCCTCCTTTTTGTTTCTTTGCAAAGTCTCTTATTCTGTATGTAAAGAATTCTTCTTACAAATAGAAAATTTCCCCCCTCCTTTTATCCATTCCATAATTCTTTCCTCCCTCAGTGGCCATCAAAACAATGAACAAGGTTGCAAGCCATATAAATGAAATGCAGAAAATCCATGAGGAGTTTGGTGCCGTGTTTGACCAGTTAATTGCAGAACAGATGGGAGAGAAAAAAGAGGTAAGGACATCATGTATGTGTATGGTGGTTCGTGTGTTGGATTATTGTAACAGACAAAATTCAACACTTCCAACATCTTGCCTTTTTATGTTTTATCCTTTAGGATACAAGATTTTAAATTTTTTGAGTTTACTATGTTACTGTTTCTAATGTAAATAAGCATGAGTTTAATTGATTTCTCTTTCAACCTTTGATTCAGTTAGCTAATCAACAAGTATTTATTAAGGACCTACTGTGTGCTTGTGAAAGGTTCTGGTGATACAAATGGAATTAATGAAACAATCTTTACTCGAAAAGGAGTTTAGGAAAATAGAAATATCAAGTAGTTAAATACAAGGTAGTGAAAGGGAGAGTACTAGTCGTTGAGATCAATAAGGTTTCATGCAGAAGTTAGTGTTTGAGCTGTGACTTGAAGGAAAAGGAGGATTTTAAGGCAGAGGTGAAGAGGGAGTACATTCTAGGTCTGGGTTGCTATCAGCACAAAGGCTAGAATATGGCAGTGTCCTCTGAGAAACAAAGAAAGCCATTTGGTAAGTATTGTGCATTGAAGCTGGAATATAGATTGGGGTAAGGCTTTAAAAGGTAAACAGGATTTTATATATCATTCTAGAGGCAATAGGAAACCACTGTGTGGAAGATGGATCACAGTGGTTGAAGAATTGAAGCAGGGAGACCAATTAGGAGGATATTGTGGTAATCTAGGTGAGACATGATGAGACATCTGAGGCAATTGGGGGTTAAGTGACTTGCCCAGGGTCACACAGCTAGGAAGTGTTAAGTGTCTGAGACCAGATTTGAACTCAGGTCCTCCTGACTTCAGGGCTGATGCTCTATCCACTGAGCCACCTAGCTGCCTCCATAACTACCTTTTTAACTGTGTGAATTCAGAGAAGTTGAGATTAGTTGTAACAATGACAGGATTTGGCAGCTAAGGTGGGGTGAGAGAAAATGAAGAGGTATGGTTATGGGCATGGGATCCTGGAAGACGATCTCATGAATGCCTTGGTTATTAAAATGAGATTCTGGAAAGATAGTGATATTTTCAGCAGAAATAGGAACGTTTGGAAGAAGTTTTTTTGGGTGGAATGGCGGGGGATGAAGGCAGAAAGATAATGAGTTATGTTTAGGATTTGAGGTTTTTCCTGGACATCCAGTTTGAAATGTACAATAGACAGTTGATTTATGTGGGATTAAGGTTTAGGAGAGAGACTGGGGCTAAATCTGTAGATCTTGAAATTGTCAACATAGAAATAATAATTATAAACATGAGAGCTGATATGTTCATTAAAAAAAAATTATAGAGAGAAAAATAGAGGGCCTGAGACAGAACTTTGGGCAACACTCATAGGGACTGTGATATGGATGATGAGCTAGCAAAAGAAACTGAGGAGCATTTAAATCAGTAGGAAAACCAGGACAGAATAGTGTGAGAAATAGCAGATCTGTCTTGATGGATGAGAACTTTAAAAAAAAATTTTAAGATTATCAGATTTGTCAGAAGATTTTTACTAACTCTGAAGGAAGCAATTTCAGTTGATTGATGAAGTCAGAAGTAAGATGCAAAGGGTTTGAAGTTTGAGTGAGGAAAAGGAAATGGAGACAACAACTATAGATAGCTTTTTCTTTCTTTCTTTCTTTCTTTCTTTCTTTTTTTAAGGAGTTTGGGTCCTGATTGACTTAGAGAGAATGCAAATAGCAGTCATTTCTATTTTAGTCTGAAACTCTGAGAGTCTTCCTCTCTCAGATTTATTTATTTAGATTTTTTTAATTAAGTAAAAGAGGTCATTCTTTGCCTCAACTGCTACCTAGACTTAATCACTGTGTGGATGTCACCTCAGCTCAAACTAAGACCTGATGAAGACTTTAGCTTAAAAAGACCAAGGCCTCCCATTTCATCCAGGGCCTTCTCCAGTCATATTGTTCTGTATCTTCCCATTGGACCCAGATGGCTTTGGGCAGTCTTCCCCCACTTAAATCCAATTCACCTGCATATCATGGCATCCCCTCCCTGAGGCCTTGGTCCTCTTCAAGAATGAGAGACAATCAACAACAATGGAATTTGGCTGATAGGGAGATGTTTAGAGGGTAATTTGAGAACATGGTAGGATTTATTGATGATTCTTTTAGAGATAGGGGAGATTTAAATAAGTTGGAAGCCCTGGGTTTTGGCTTTTTTGATTCTGTCAAGATCAAATACAATTCAACATAAATTTATTTAATCCCTAAAGAATACAGGTCCTCACAATATTAGGCTGCCTAAAACAGATCCTGTTCTCAAAGTGCTTATAATTCTGGGTATTTTCAGCAGTATTAGGGGGAGGGGAGAAGGAAGATGATCAAATAAAGTTTAATTTGAGGATAAAATGAAGTAATTAAGGAAAGGATATTTACTTAGCTCCACATAACAAGGAAATACAGCAAGAATATAGTGACTTTTATCTCTGTGTGAAAATGAGTATGTTCAGCAGTGGAGGATATGGTCATCAGATATCCAATTTGAAGTCTTTTTTATAGCCTTAGGTGACCAAGAAGGTTGGAAAGTAAGGGGCAGTCACATCCTAGGATAGTTTATTGTCTTTTAGGGAAAACTAATTTCCTTTAAGGGAAAAGGGAAAAGAAAACTGGTGCTAGCACAAACATAAGAGTAAAGCATTATTCCAAGTATTCTTGTGTGAAGTTTTTAGTGAGATCACAAAGTTGCTATCCTTATCCAAGTATCCTTATCCATATCTAAATATTCAAGATGTTGGTCTCAGAGGGTGATATGATGTGTTCTAGACTTTGAAATTTTTGACAAAGCCAATATCTTCTAAAAAAAAGTTTATTTTGAAAGTCTGTTTCTTCTTTGGTCAGTCATTTCTGTCTAGAAAACCATATATAGGGAAGTATTTGTCCCACAACACAGGAGCAACTAGAATAGGTTTCTGTGGGCTATCAAGTGAAACGGTCAATCATCACTGGGACTTGTCTCATATTTTTACTGTTTCATTCTAGGGATAATATTGGCTTTATATTAGGAAGCTTATTGATTCCCACCCTTTCCAAAGATACTGGCTCATATATTAACAGAAATATTTGCCAATGGCATAGGAATAGATTAATTGTGATATATTTTAAGTGCTTGTGTATACCTAGGAGACAAATATCTCTATAGGTATTATGGACTAGCTCGCTCTCTTTGTATGTTTGTGTGTGTGTGTGATTTCAATTCTTACCTTTATAGAAGAGAAAAAGAATCAAGATGGTGTATTCTTATAAAGTAAAATCCAGAATTGCTCCCTGAATTTCAAAATGCAGTTTTACAAAGATGACTAATTAAAACCACTTATGTTAAATTGGATCTTCAGGTTGCTGATCTGTCCATGGGAGACTTACTCTTGCATACTACGGTAATCTGGTTGAACCCTCCAGCCTCACTTGGAAAGTGGAAAAAAGAGCCAGAATTGGCAGCATTTGGTAAGTAAATAAATAGCAATATTGAAGTAGAAGAAACATTCATACATTTTTCCTAGTCAAGAAAACTTGATTCATGAGTTTAATATTTATTATAACAAAGTTAATTATCTGAGTTAGTCTTTATACTATTTCAACAAAACTCTCCTAAATATCAAATTAATCTTCCCAATTAAATATATAGCATGGTCAACTAGTTAAAAATGTATTTTACTTAGACCTGGAAATGTCTTAGCAGTTTCTCCTGTGGGGGTTAGTAGCCTGGACTGCCTGGGATAACTAAGAGTCCTTGTTACTGAAACAGAGTGTACTCAGAATCAAGGAGGGTAACAAGGCAGTGACAATGTGTCAAGACATGTGTTCCTTGCCCTTGAGGGCTTATAATCTGTCTTTTAAAAAGTTATTTTTTGATTAATTTAAAAACAAAAATCTTTTTTTTATGAGGGCTGTCTTGAGTATGTGGGGAGGGGGGAGTGAGATAGGGGTGGAATATTTTGGAAAATGAAGGTCATATAAAAATTGTTTAAGATTAAATTTTATTTTAAAAAATAGAAAGTAATATTTAAATTTCAGAGTATGAACCAATGACCTACCTATATGCCATTTATTTACTTACTGTGAAGTAAATTGAAAAACACCAAAAATTACATGGTTCATTAGCACTGGACTTAGAATTAGGACATGTGGTTTCAAATCCTGGTTCATTCCATTCTTTTTGACTTTAGGCAAGTCATTTCACCATTCTTTTGGGCTTCTGTTTCCTTATCTCTAAAAAATGAGGAGGATGAAAATAAATAAAGCAGACCCAAAAGAAGTATAAGCACAGTAATAATGACCTATTAGTGGGTAACTTTAAGTAGGTAAGTAGATAACTTTTAAGTGTCATGAAAACTCGGATCAAAAACATTCTGATTATCTTTACTAGAGAGATTAGATATTGAAGAATTTAATTTTTAACTTTTAAAAAATGTATTAAAAGACAATTTACCAATTTGAAAAATGTTTTTAAATAAAAGTGAAAAGGTTGTACTTAACTGGTTTCTAGTTTAACTCTAATATTCTGTTATTCTGGGTACACCTGCTTCATTCATACTTCTTAAATTACTTATGTGACAATTGAAGTTGTAAACATGACCTGAGAGTAGAGGGAAGGAGAGAATTCACAATTCAGATTTTTAAAAAAGTGTCACAATTTAGAGAAAGTTGTTTTCCATCTAAGTAAACCAAGGCTTTCTATACTTAGTTTAATCCTGGAAAAGTTTTATCTCAGGTGCTTTTTCATGAACATACTAGATGAATAGGAGGTTAAAAAGGAAATATTTTAAAATCTTAAAAAAAAACAAAACTTTTTTTTTTTCCAGTGTTCAAAATGGCTGTGGTTCTTGTATATAAAGATGGTTCCAAGCAAAAGAAGAAACTTGTAAGATTTGTTTTTGTGATTTCTTTCTACATGTTCTTTAGGCATGTGTATTTTAGAGTTTTATGGTTTTCTTTCAGAGAAAAGACCCCAGGTATTTGTGGGCTTTTTTTTTTTTGAAGTTTATTACTTTAAAGTAGACTTCCATTTAAGATACAATAAATAGCTATTGTAAGCCAACAACCTGAAAGCAATTAATAGTATCTCTTTAACCCCTTTTCTCTTCCCCCCCCCTCCCGCTACCTCCTACCTTTCTCTTCCTTTAAAAAATTGCTTTATCATTTCCTCTGTTTGCCTGTCAGCAGCATTTATTGCATATTCCATATTGCTCATCAACCAGCTCCTGCTTCCACATCTAGGGAATTATCTTAGTTTTCAGTGTCACATTTTAGGAAGGAGGGAACATTGATCAACAGAAAAGGATTATCAGGATGGTTAGAGAAATAGAGTTATTTTTCAAGAAAGAATCAGGAAGTAACACAATAGCAGAATGCAAGTATTTCAAGTGCATTCACTTGGGAGAGAAATTAAACTTTTGCTTGGTCACAGAAGGCAAAGATAAACTTGCCAAGAGGCAAATTTAAGCTTGATTTAAAGAAAAACTTGCTAGTGAGCAGAGCTATCTAAAGACAAAGTGGATTGCCTGACTTTCCCTTCACTAGAATTCTTAAGTATTAAGTGAAGTTAAAGTAGAAGTAAAGTAGAGTAGAGAAGACTCTTATTTGGTTTTTTAAGACTTAATGTATCCTAATGACCTTCCTGTGACATTCTGTGACTCTCTATGAAACCCTGAATATACTACTTTTTTTCCCCCATTAATATTAGGTTTTAGGTTTTATAGTGTGGAGTCCAGAGTCATATGAAGTTAAAAGTAACATTCATTTGTCTGCAGCTCCATCTCTTACTAACTTACTAGGTGACTCCACAAGTCAGCTTCTCTAAGATTCAGTTACCTCAGCTGTAAACTAGGGTTTTTTTTCTTAGGGGTCTGTGGCAAAAGTGCTTTGTAAACTTTAATGCACCATAGCTTTTTAAATTTTATAATAATTGGTCTATAAGTAATAATTTTAGCTTATATTTGTATAAAATTTTAAGATTTACAAAGCACTTTGTTCATATTATCTTATTTGATACTCGTATAAACTACAAAATATAATACCCAGTTATCATGTGGAATATGTTATTCTTAATTGAAGTAGTTTCCATTATTCATACAGGTAGGATCTCACAGGCTTTCAATTTATGAGGAATGGGACCCATTCCGGTTTCGTCACATGATCCCTACGGAAGCTCTTCAGATTCGAGCTTTGACAAGTGCAGGTAAAGCCATTATAATAAAATGTAGTACTCTTGGTGGGCATCTAGGTGACACAGTGGATAGAGTTAGGTCTGAAGTCAGGAAGATCAATCTTTCTGAGTTCAAATCAGGTTTTCAGAGATAACGGCTATTTACCATGGAGGAGTTAATAATTAGTAATTATAATTAATGATTAAATAAATAGTATTGATAAATCAGTTTGAGGCAGCCTAGTATATGGTATTGCCATATAGTGTGGAGTCCAGAGGCACATGAAATTTCATATATACATATATATATCTGTGTGTGTGTATAATATTTAATTAATTAAAAATAAAAATAATAAGAGAATAAACATTTATCTGACCCTATTAATCCCACTGATCATAAACCATGCTTCACATCCCATCTCACCACTCACCAGAAAACCAAGGCCTACTTGAGTATCTTGTAATTTCTCCTCTCCATACCTACCTCACCCATGTTCTTATACATCTACACCTTCACACAAATGCTTTTTTCTCTCTCATTCTTGCTCTGGAAATAGTAACTAAGGACATTTTACCGTTGCTACTGGAAAGAACATAAAAAGTAGACTACTGTAGTGCTCTATTCCTCAAACTTCATTTTTTGGCCACCAAATCCCTAATGTGTTGTAACCCACATTAAGATCTAAGTTCCTGGGGCAGCTAGATGAAGCAGTAGATAAAGCACCAGTCCTGGAATAAAGAGGACCTAAATTAAAATCCAGCCTCAGACATTTAACACTTTCTAGCTATGTGACCCTGCGCAAGTTACTTAACCCCAATTGTTTTCCTCCACACCAAAAAGAAAAGTTAAAAAAAAAAAAATAATGAATAGGATAACTGAATCATTAAATAAATAAAATGGATTACATTTTTTAAAAAAAGATCATAAGATAAAACATACTTTTAAAAACTTTATTATTTTTGTGGGATTTTTGGGGGGGGTCTGTTTTCTTTTGCAACATGGCTAACGTAGAAATGTTTTGCATGACTATAATGTATTATCTGTATCAAATTGCCTCTCGAGGAAGGAAGGAGAGAATTTTGAACTCAAAATTTTTAAAAATGTTAAAAAGTTTTGTTTACTTGTAACTAAGGGGAAAAATAGTGTATAATATTCTACAACAAAACAAAACAAAAAAAAAAAACAACTGCAACTGAGGGGGGAAAAAAAGAAAGCATATGAGATTCTAAAACAAAACAAAAAAGAACAATAAAAAAAAATAGCATATGAGATTCTACATCCAAAATGAAGAAGAAATATCAGCTTTACTGCTTACTCTTCACCATCCAGTGGCCTGCCTGGCCCCCAGGGGACAATGATAACCCTCAGTGATTACCCTATGTCCAGCTTAATGTACCCATCCTAAAGATTCTTCACCTCCTTCCCCACCTGCTGCCTGTTCTTTATTATCATCCTCTCATCCTGACAGTTCCCCTTAATATTTCATTCAAGATTTAACCTTCCACTCTGGTCTCTGCCATGTCTGCTTTATATGTGATAAATGTGCTTTCACCTTAAACACTTTCCTTTCTCACTGTTTCTATCTTCTTTCATTCACTGAGATCTGGCTTCTTCCTGATGAACACAGCTTCCATGGCCACCCTTTCTCACATTTTTTACTTATATACCCAACTCACTAGTTATGGTAGAAGAGTTGGAACACTCCTTGCACTTCATTACCACCTCCATGCTTTTCTTCTATTACTCCTTTGGGGTTCATTTGATCAATAACTACCAGTTTGGGATACCCTTTGTGTCCAGACTCCTGGAAAGAATATCCATAATAGGTACTTCTATTTTCTTTCTTTTCACTCTCTTCTTAATTCTTTACTGTTTGGTTTCTGACTTCAGAACTCCACTGAAACTGCTCTCTTCAAAATTAACAGTTGATCTCTTAATTCCCAAATCTAGATATTTTGCCCAGTGATCTCATGAACCCCAGGATTCAATTATCTCTACACTGATTATTCTCAAATGTATTTTATCTGGCCCTAATCTTTCTACATTGAGGTCATAAAGAATCAGATATGACTGAAAGGACTGAACAACAATTACAAAACCTTTCTCCTAGCTTACAGTTTAACATCTCCAGCTGCCTTTTGGGCATCTTGAATTGGATATCTCAAAAACATCTTAAAATCAAGGTGTCCAAAACTGAACTCATTTGTTCTTCTAAACCTTCTTCCTAATTTTCCTTTTTACTCTACCACCATTCTCCCAGTCACCCAGGCTCAAAATTTAGGTTATATTCTCAATTCTCAGCTCATAACAGTTTATCATCCCCCATATCCAAACACTTTCCAAGGCCATTGATTCTACTTTTGCAACACCTCTCATATCCCCTTCTCTCTTTTGACACTGCTACCACATTAGATTAGGCTCTCATCCCCTCCCACCGGAAATTCGGCAATAACCTAATGATTGAGCTACAAAGTCTCTCTTACTCTTTCTCTCTCCAACAGCTTTTTACATACTTCCAAGAAGAAGCATATGTCTCTTAGGATTGGGGGATTCAGTTGAATTTAAGGCATTTTACATACTAAAGAATGAAAACTAATTTTGTAAAAAAATCAATGTTTTTCCATTAGTTTTAAAATGTTTGTGTCGAATAATAACCATCTAAATGTAAGAAGGAGGGGGAGAAAAATAAATTTATATGATAACTTTATTACGTATTTAAAATGAATAGCAAAAAATAAAAGAAATATACATTAACTCATCCTTGCTTTGTATTGTTCCCAATTTACCTAGATGCAGAAGCTAATTCAGTCTGTGAGATTGTCCATGTTAAATCAGAATCTGAAGGGAGACCAGAGAGGTCATTCCACCTCTGTTGCAGGTAAGTGTTCATACATGAACTGTATATACAGCAGGAAAAGCTCCTATGTGGCTTGTTCCTGTAGAGGGGGTTTTCTATCATTGGTGCCCATTAAGTATTCATTAATAAAAGCTATTGCTTATACTTATAAAATGTACAATTTAAACTCTTGCAGTGTTTAGACTAGATTTAAAAAAAACAACATAGCAGATGTTACTAATATTCAACAGACTCTCACTATAAAAATGGTTACTGCTTTAGCTGTTGAAGAGGTAAATTTTTATGTACATGTAACATTCAATATAGACTGTTGCTTTATTTACATCTATAATATGCCATAATATTATGGCAATAATAAATCCTGTACTTCTCTTCTTAGAAAAATCAGTTTATTCATATTTGTCATTTATAGCATCCTTGAGAGGCTGGAGAATTGGGACAAAGGGGAGAGAGGGAATAAAGGAGAGTGTTGAATGTAGATAACGATGGTCCAAGGTGACATTATGAATCTATGCTGAATTCATATTCTGGACTTGTGAATCATTTGTGTGTTACTAATTTGGCTAATCCTATTCTGTGTGTACTAAGAAAGAATTTAAATTATTCAATAAATATAAAATCTATTTAAAGATTCAGGGCTTTAATATTAAATAAAAACTTGCAAATTAAGTCATTTTTAGAATAGAAAAAAATTGCAAATTGCAAAGAACAACTCATGTTAACTTTTAATGTGAAACATTTTATTAAAAAAAAAAAGATTTATTATGAGGCTGGTGAAGTATCTCCATTGGGAAAATTCATTTGTCAAAAGTGAATTTTTCTTCAGATTTGTTAAGATGGTATAGCTTAAATTTGAGAAAGGATTTCAAGATGATGAATTATGAAGTATTTATAATAAGCAGAAGTTGATTATATTTTGCTGTACAAAATCAGTCTGCTTTTAAGCCACTGGGCATGAATTAATGTGCCCTGGTAGTCATAATAGATGGATTTCAAGTAGTATGGAAAAAGGAATATATGTTTACAAATGTGTTAGGGCAGCATAAAAATGGTAGTTGCCTTTTAACTTACTTGAATCTTCTTTTCTTTTTTTCTTTTTTTTTTTTTTTTGTTTTGTTTTGGTTTTTTGGTTTTTTAGTTCCCCAGAAAGTGGAAAAGATTTTCTGAAGGCTGTGCAATCAATTTTACGTGATAAACACAGAAGACAGCTCCTTAAAACAGAAAGTCTGCCCTCATCTCAGCAATATGTCCCTTTTGGAGGAAAAAGACTATACACCCTTAAAGGTGCAAGGCCAGCTATGAGCAGGGCAGGTACTGTAGGGATACAGATTTTCAAGATTCCTGTCATCCCAGATCTGTTACAGGACCCAGCTTGCTGAGCAAGATCAAGGTGTTGCCTTGTATGGGGTGGAGGCTGGCGCTTGGGGTGATTTCCCCTCTCTCTCTCTCTTTCATTTCTACTATCACCTTTTCTCTTTGGCTTCCTTTGCTACCCTCCTACTTTTGACTTGAGAGCTCTCTCATTGCCTCCTGAGCTGGGGACGGTCACATCCTCTCGGCAGAGTAGGCTTAATCACCCCATCCGGACGAAGGGGGCTGCTTTGCATGCTGGTTGGCGTTGTTTATAGAGCTTAATGCTTTTCTCTGGAAACATGGTAGTTCGGTGACAGCACCTCACTTGTTCACATTACTGCTTCTGTCCTTGTGGCCAGTTAAAATATCAGGAGAATTTGCTTCCTTCTTTTCTCATCCTCATGCCTGAGATGACTTCTTTCCATTCAGTGCTTTGATGGAGATGGGATCTCACTGCAGTGGAGGGTCCCTTCAGTGTGAAAAATTATCAGCTTTTCCAAAGTGGTCATTCTTGTGGAAAGTCCTACCAGTGCTGGGGAACTTTCTTTGCAGCTCCTGAGACTAGATGGATCCCAGTGGAGAGCACAGACTCTCCATCAGGTATCCCTGGATCCAGCTCCATGCTGGGCCCATCTCTAGATGGATCCCCCATAACTCTGAGAATGTCCTTTACACTAACTTCTCCCCTGCCATTTTCCATTGCTAGCGTACTGTAGCTTTGCACACCATTGCCTCTACGGTGATGCTGGTGTTTGCGACTCAAATCCATAGAGCATCTTGAGAAATTTTTTATGTTTTTGCTCCTGGCCTGTGATTTCATTACTATGGAGGATTCCCTATTTGGAAATTTCCTCTACTGATGAAGATTGACAACTCTTCTCTAAGTTACAGCCTCCTAAAATTGCTGAGACACTGAGAAATTAAGTGACTTCCCAATGGTCCCATAGTATATGTGAGAGGAAGGACTCAATCTGGCTCTTCCTGATTTCTTGGCCTTTCACTATATTTTGTTGCCTCTTTGGAAGAATAATGCTGTTTAAAAAAAAAAAATGAACCTGAAGTGGCTTGGAGTCATTAAGAGCACTGCACAGTTTCTGTACTTTTCCTATTTAATTGTTAAAGAAGATTCCCTGTGCAACTCAATGTATAGTAGAGAGAGCTCCGGCCCTGAAGTCAGGAGAACCTGAATTCAAATTCGGCCTCAGACACTTAACACTTCCTAGCTGTGTGACCCTGGGCAAGTCACTTAATCCCAATTACCTCAGCAAAAAAGTAAATAAATAAGATTCCCCTTCATTATCTAGGGGCAGCAAGGTGTTACAGTGGATGGAATGCTAGATCTGGAGTCAGGAAGACCCAAGTTCAAATTGGTTTCAGATACCTACTAGCTGTGAGACTCTGGATAAGTCATTTAACCCATTTGCCTCAGTTTCTTCATCTGTAAAATGAGTTGGAGAGAGAAATGGCAATTCACTCCAGTATCTTTACCAATAAACAAACCCCCAAATGTGGGGTCAGGAAGAGTCAGATACAGCTGAACAATGACAACTACAAACCATTATCTATCTGTAGTATGTCCAAGATATCTGTACTGATAGATTTTGTCTTTGGGCTTTCTGGCATAATCTGGACGATAGGTATTCTTTTTCCATTTGATTTTTCCCATTCAGTGGTTAGACCAAACTGTATTTGTGTAATTATAGTAGTTAGACCAAATTCTTTTGGATCCTTAAGGATTTTGTTCCATTAATGTTCCAAAACTTGATAAATCAAAGCAATTTTGCAAACAGGAGCATCTGGGGATCTCTCCATCTTTAAGAAAACCCTCTTCTATTTAATCTATTCCATGCTAACCACCACCATCTCCATTTCAGTAGCAGATGCAAATTTACCTCTCCTTTAAGCTTCATTTGATTTTTAATAATCAGAGGGTCATTGAAGAAGTCATCTCTGTTCTGTCTTTCGGTGAATCTTGTATCATTTTAATATATCCATGGGAGAGACTTTCTGGAAGAGAGTCTTAATTTGAGAAAGGTTTGTCCTGATATAGAAAAGGGGAAAAGTGGATTTGTTCCCATGCTATCAACTTAATATTCATTCAGCTTCCTCTCCTCCCTCACCAAGAGGTTGAAAAGTTATTCCTTTTTGGGAGCACTGCTGTGATATATTTTCAGAAAAGGCAGAATTTTTTATTAATCATATCCAGATAGTTTCATTTCCTCCTCCTTTGGAGGCAATCTGAGATTGTCTTACACTATGTGACCTTTCCTCCATCATCTTCCTCCTTTCCTTCAGCTATGTCTAAGAGGCACAGTGTCCTGTGACTGGGTGAAGACCCTGAAAGAGAAAGCTTAGGTAATGCTTAGAAATAATTCACTATTTTTTAAGTTATAAAAATAATTTTTTCCATTAGATAGTTTTCAGTGAATGAATAAGTATTTGTAAAATGCCTACTTCTATATATGCCCTGCTATGATGTCTATAAGGAATCTTGCCAGTCCTAATATATTTTCCATTATTATGTTGTTCCATGGGGCCCTTATTTTAGCAATGTTCACTTCTCCTTTTCTTTGTCTTCTTGTAACAAAATAGTAGCTTGAAAATTTCTCAGCTATCCCTTCTCTGTTCAGGAATATTTGATAAAGATGAATTCAGCCCTTTATATTCATTTGTATTCAGCCCTTTTTTGTATTTTACATATTCATATTTCATTGAACTCAAGATCATTGAAAGTAAGCATTTTTGGTTTTTAGGGAACTCATTAGGGGTTCCTTGTAAGATTTCTTCAGCCATTTTTAAAGAGTTCAAATTTTGCATCATTATGCACATGCAGAGGAATTCTCACCTTCTATTGGATAGGGCAATTGCATAATTCACTGACTCATTAAAAGCATATTTATCTTTCTCCTTTTAAGAGCATTTATCTATAATCAGACATATGATATTTAGCTAAGTCAGTACAACATAAAACATTCTAAACTAATATTTGAAAAAGAAAATTTTAAATCAAAGAATGTTTGTCCAAAAACATTGGGGAACACTCACCCAAGATGGCTTAAGTTCTTCAGTGGAAGCATTAGCAGGTAAAAGTTCATGCTTCATTTTGTGCTGTCATTAAACGAAGGTAATTTCTCTTTGATTCCACTTTGTATAACAATGAAAGCAAAATACTTTGACTCATCATCAAGAAAGTCTAATAATAATGTACTCTATTTAATTGACTTCAGTCAAAACAATAACTAAGATAGAGCAGCTAGAGTATTGTTCCAGGGTACTGAAATTTCAAAGAGCATTAGTAGCACTTCCAATCCTTCAACAACATGGAAACAGGCTGAGTTTAGTTCCTTGTTTGGAAGAGTAGTTAAAGTAGGAGCCAATTTTCGCTCTACCCTCACTTCTCCCCAAGGTGTCTACCTTTAAAATTTCTTTGTTTCTCTCCCTGTCCTTTTTATACTGCTCTCCTACCAGACCTTCCTCAGCACTGTACTGACCCAGCAGGTACAGAAGTCCCTAATTACAGCTCTGACTACAAATGCTGTATAATGTATAATTGTATAATAATGGGTGATCCATTGTTAAGTTAAAACTGACTCAGTAAGAAAGCCAAATTATACTGTGATATTGAAATACATTTGAACAAGAGTTTTCTCTTTTTTTATGAGTGCTTTTCAGTTCTCTTGAAAATGTTCCATTTTCATACTATATTATGTGCCCTAGACCTGTATTAATCCACTGAGCCTTTGAAATTGCCAGATATCATGATAAAATTTGGATATGGTTAAAAGTACTCTCAGTGAGGGAGCTGCTTGAACTATAGTTCTTTTTGTCAGTCAAGGAAGTTGCTAGTGAGATTTAACTTTAGGCTCTTTTAGAACTCCTGTATCATAATATTTCATCATCTTGTCTTTAATGTGGCAATTTTATTACTAGAGGAAAAGGAAAAACAATTATATTGTTGTGTGGATAGCACTTTGTATGTTTGTGAGTAAATCAGTAATTCCTAGAATTTCCCTTTTTCTTATTTAGTACTTTGTTTACAAAGTGTTTTGCAGAAATTTATTATTTATTTCTTACAATGACTCAATCTTTGTTAATTAGTCCACATTATAGAACAAAGTAAAAAAGTGCAAGGCCAGGTGATACCTGCAGGAGTTGTTTTATGATGTAGTCAGTGTTCAGGTTTCCTCAGCTCCAAAGCTAAATTTAATCCTCTAAGAACATAGTCCAATTTTTTCAAAAAGAAGATATTGTGGTAGGTTGGGAAGATGAACTTTTTTGATCAATCTTAGTTTTGTTTCTTCTTCCCCCCCCAAAAAAAAAAATAAAAACAACTCTTTGATGATCTTCAAAAGGCATTTTGGGCAAGGTATAGAGGTACGTGCCCATAATCCCTGCTGCCAGGGAAGTTGAAGTCGTCCTTGAATTTAAAATTCGGAGTTAAAGGAAACTAAGCTATTTGGGTGTCGGCACCACGTCTGGTACCAATATGGCTCCCCCCAGGAGCAGGAGACTACCAGGCTGCCTAAGGAGGGGTGAACTAGGCCAGGTTGAAAACAGTAGGCCGTAGTTCCTGCACTGATCAGTAGTAAGATCAGGCCTATGAGAAACCTTTGCATTGCGCAGATTGGTAAAACTGGTCTGGAAGGATGGATTGATAGATAAAGAAATAAACAAACAAACAAAAAAATTTGAGTTCTTGGCTCAGCTGAGAATCTTAAGGAGGCAAAATTGATGTTTTTGCCTATTTGGTACAGAAAAATTTCTAGGTCCAAAGAGTTTCTGCAGCTCATGGCCACTGCCTTAAGGTCTTTCTTGATTCATGAAGAAAAATATTAAGATATTACCTATTTAGGGCAGCTAGGTGGCGCAGTGGATAGAGCACCAGCCCTGAAGTCAGGAGGACCTGAGTTCAAATCTTATGCTTCAGATACTTAATACTTCCTAGCTGTGTGACCCTGGGCAAGTCACTTAACCCCAATTGCCTCAGCAAAAAACAAACAAAAAAAAAAAAAAAAAGAAAGAAAGAAAGCTATTACCTATTTTGCTGTTATGGGAGGCTCTGACTTTTCTCCTTAGGCATAAGGGCATGATCAATCAGAAGCATACTCTGCTCTTCCTAAGAGAAATGGAGCAAGCCTCACTTGGTTACAACTGGCCTCTAAGTGGACACTTACAAGTAAAAGAAAATTCTCTTTAAGGGAATCAAGTCTCTTTCTCCTCACCCCTTTACCCATTGCCATCATCTCCCCTTAAACACTTAAAATACTCCCTCTAAGTACTTTCAGTACTCTCCCTGAGACCAAGATAAGT
>JAJPUD010000341.1:408882-457422 GCA_023553655.1 Myrmecobius fasciatus | reverse complement strand
TACTCCCTCTAAGTACTTTCAGTACTCTCCCTGAGACCAAGATAAGTGTGAATTCAATGCCCAGAATGATTAAGTTGTTAGGAGAAGGTTGTCTGTATGGACATAGTTGCTGGCATTTCATTTCCTGTAAAACATGTGGGAGTTTTATTTTTCTGTCTGTTTTGTGTGTGTGCAGTGTCAGCCCCAAGTAAATCTCTTGGGAGAAGGAGGAGGCGTCTGGCCCGAAACAGGTTTACCATTGACTCAGATGCTGTCTCCCCAAGCAGCCCCAAGACAGAGTCCCAGCACCCGTCCAGCGGCAGGGACACTGACCGCTGGGTCGAGGAACAGTTTGATCTTGCTCAGTATGAGGAGCAAGACGACATCAAGGAGACGGACATCCTCAGTGATGACGACGAATACTGCAAATCCGTGAAAGGGTCCCCGGGGGAGAGCGACCTTCAGGAGCGGCTCCCTGCTGCCCCTCTCAGCCAGCAAGCCATGGACAGTCACGCCTCCAGGATGACCCAGCTCAAGAAGCAAGCGGCTTTGTCCGGCATCAATGGCGGCCTGGAGAGCGCCAGCGAGGAAGTCATCTGGGTTAGGAGGGAAGACTTCGTCCCCACCAGGAAACTGAACACCGAAATCTGAGTGTCACGTCCCCTTTAAGTAGCATTCATAGGTTTCCCCCCCACCTTCCTCCATATCGAGAAGACTTATCCTTTAGATTGCGCACTTGCACACAGGGTTTTGGCAGCTGACTTGTCCCAAAACCATGTAGCCACATCACTTCCTAAGTTTTAACAGAAACAGAATAGTTTAGAATTTTGAAAAAAAGAATAAGCTGGAGTCTTGTATTGTGTACATTACCAAGGGCTTTTATTTATTCTCAAATAATCAGGAGCTGAGAAATGAAAATATATATGTATATATTTTTTAAAAGCGCATTATATAGCACTGGAAAATGGGTTACTGAAGGCATTTAAATATGTGCAGCAGATGAGCTTCAGTGGTAGCAGAGAGAGCAAAGGATTTCAGTTTTCTTTTGTTTTTTAATCTGTGAGATTCATCTCCTTGATAGGAAACCGCCTTGAAAAAAATATCTCTGTACAATTTGCAGTGTTCTTACTCCTTTCTTTCTTAGATGTCGAAGAATATTTGTATTTTAGAAATGTGTGAGGAAGGCTTGAGAATTTATGTTTTGATAAGCCTTTCTTCCCCCCCCCCTTTTTTTGTTTTTGTTTTTGTTTTGTTCTTGGTCTGTAGCTGGTCTTTTTTAATGTCAGTGCTGGAAGCTCTAATTTTGCATAGATTCATAAAGATGCCAAACTCTTTAAAAAAGAGAATCCAAATTTATCACTTGAAAACAAAACACTATTTTTTTTAAAATGTTACCTGATGTGCAAGGCACAAATAGTTGAGATTTTTACAGTGTTAATGTAACTCCAGGTCTATTAAATGAAGAGTTAGGCATAGTGACTTTATATTTATACACGAAAGGTCAACTGGAACTCTTTCTTGGAAATCATTGTTTTTCCAAGAAGCAGATTTTATGTTTGAATATATATATTTGAGATGGAAATTTATTTGAATTAGTAATTAGCAATGAGTCTAAATGTGTCTGGTGAGTATAGCCAAGATGGGGATGGGGTGGAGAACTTGACCAATAAATCAGTCATTTCCATAAAAAGTATATACAGCTTACATTGATTTCCTTCATTATTTTTTCCATAGATGTTCTCTTCCATGATAGGCTATGAATAAACCTCTAGAAACCAAAAACCTCTTCACCAAGTCTCTGGTGTTTAACAAATTTCTTCATGCCAACAAAGCAGGGTAGACATATCAAAACCTAATGTTTTAAGTAGATCCAAATAAGAAGAAGTTATGGCACTTTTAATTCAAAACAAGTCAAAAAAAAAATAGAGGGTTTATAGCTCCTCCACCCTACACCATCCCATTTCACAAATGTTCACTTCCAAAGAAGGGCTCAAATATGAAAACTTTCTTTTGGGGATAAATATCTATTTGGTGTTTGATACATCAGTAGGTACTTAAGAACCTGAATTTTATAGTAGCTTTAGGGATTATATTTTATACAAAATCATTTATAACTTTATATTTTAAGACATAATAGAAAATGTTCCAAAACAGTAATGCTTCTATATCCCTTCTAGTCTTACCTGCTTTCCTACCCTGTATCCTCCCCACCTCCACTTTCACTCCCCCTTTCCCTTTTGGGTTTTCAGGGGCTTGAGCTTAATATTTTGAAAGTCATATTCTATTAAACTTTTGCTATACTCTCTGGTTTTCTTAAAAGATTTAGAATGGTTTCTATACCCTTTGTATCACTTCATTGTTCCATATTATCTCTGGTTCCGTTGTTAAAATTAATTAGAGGTAGAGATTTATTAATAGCCCTTATATACTGTACCCAGTGAAACATGGCCTGTTTTAAAATACTGCAAAATCTGGTGCTTGGAGAGGGTTTCATTGTCTCTGTACATATTGTCATGATGTGTCTGTCAAAAGTTCTTATATATTTCTTTTATAAGCTGAAAGAAGGTCTATTTTTATGTTTTTAGGTCTATGAATGGAATGTTGTAAATGCCTGTCAAAAATAAAATATTGAAAAATATGTGGACATGTTGTATTTCTGCTTGATGGAGAAAGTAGTTGAGGGAAGAACACATAAATCATCATGTCTTAGTATTGAAGGGAACTCAAAAAAAAAAAAAGAAAGACCTGGATTTAAATCCTGCCCGAGACATTTACTAATAATGTGAACCTGGGCAATGTTTCCTCTCCTCTATGTCTCAGTTTTCTCATCTGTCAAACACATAAAAGGCAAGGAGGGAGAATGGAACAGGCCTTCATTAAGTCCCTGACACGTGTCTGGCATACATGCCATAATATGTGGCTGCATTCTGCATACTGTGCTACATGGCACTGTGCTAAGAGCTTTACAAATAATTATCTCATCGTGAGAATGATAATTGCTTCGGCCTCATGGCATTGTGAAGATGGAAGGAGATAATATATGTAAAGTGTTTTGTTTAAGCAATATCTAAATATTAGTTAATAGTACTACAGGCTATTCCAATCCTCATCCAAATCCCTCAACATCACTGCAGAGTTATTCTGCAATGTGTTTTAAGATCTGTAAAACTATGAAAAATATTAAAACAACGTCAAAGGACTGCCAAAATAGAATAAAAGCAACATATCTTTTTTTAAAATAAAAGAATGAATGAAAAAAGCATTTATTAAAACAGTTTATACATAGAGGAAGTGAGACAAGCCCCCACTTTTTTTTTAAAGCTTTTTATTTGCATAACATATGTATGGGTATTTCTTCAACATTGATCCTTACTAAGCTTTCCGTTACAATTTTTCCCCCTAGTCCCCTCCCCTCCCCTAGATGGCAGGAAGGTCCACTACAGCAACATTATATCTTAAAAATAACTGATCTGGGAAAGTGATAAAGGAGAAATAATTTTTAAGAATCACCTAAAATCCATGACAGATTATAGATAATATTTTTTCAAAAAAATCATTAAACAAAAAAATCATTTGGCAAAATGAAAACAATAAACCAGTCATCTTTAAAAAAATAAAGAAAACTCGAGTACATTTCCAAAATCCAGAGCTTCTAGGTGACAGAAAAAAAATATTGGAAGTAGAGATAATAAATATATTCAGTTACCAAAGGAGGATCATTCAAGATATAGCAGTCACCACTATAAAGAAACAGAATTGGAATATAATATTCCAAAAGATAAAGACTCACAACAACAAATAACCAGCAAAGCTGAATATAATTGTGTATTGGGGGGATGGAGGAAGAGAATAGATCTCAAGTGATGAGAACTTTTTAGCATTTCTGATGAAAAGACCAAAATAGAATAGAAAATTTGAAGTAAATAAGAATGTTTTTAAAAAATTAAATGTAATTGGGATTAATAAAAATTTTTAAAAGATAAGAGCTAAGAGAAACAAAAACATGAGCAAGCAATCATAAGTAAAGAAAAACTTTATTCACAACCCCAATTGCCTCAGCAAAAAGCAAAACAAAAAACAAACCCCAAAAAAACTTTACATTCTAATAGATGATATTTGTGTCCCTTCATAATCCTACATCACTAGAGGTTATCGTAGAAATCTAAGACTGAAAAGGGAATGGAAGAAGAATATATATGGGGGGAGGGGAAGGAACAGGTAGAAGGGAAAAAAAGAATGGGGAAAAAAACTCATAATTGAGATGTACAAATAGAAGATTATGTGAAGAGAAAGGGAGAGTGAATGGATGACATTTGAACTGGTCAAAGGAGAGAAGAATACACACAAATAGATACAGAAATAATTTGCTCAATATTGAATCATTTTGGAGAACATAAGGAAGCATCCAAAAAAGCTCTAGTTCTTCCTTGGATTTCTTGTTCATTACTTCAACTGGTTTTATTTTTTTCACTTTTGGGAAAAAAGAAAATTGAGAGAAAACTATCAGTTCATCATCTCCAATGCTGATTCTGTAGGAAGAATCTCGAAAACCTTTTTAGGAAAAAAATCCACAATATAAACTTTAATAGCCTTCATTTGTAACTAGTGATGAAGTATATTTCTTGAATACAGTAGCATGGGCTTTGAACTACCAGTTTAGTCCCATTTGGCTTGTATTTCTTTATCAATAAAACAATTGTATTTTGCTTTTTTAAAAAAAATAAGATGTTTCTATTAGAAAGCAACAAAATAAGGCTTCTAAAAGAGATTGATAATATAGCTAATGGAGAGTCACAGATCTTGTTTGATCTGCTTATAGATGTACTAAAAATTTATCCATTGTTAGGAAAAGAGATTTAAAAAGAAACAACTAGGATTCTCATACCTTCTTAGAGTAAGAGAAATGGTCTAGAGCCGACCTATGTAACTACCTTCAAATTTATTTTGTTCTCAACTAATGGGATAGGTTTATTTCAGAGTAAGTCAAAGAAACATTCCAACTACAAAGGAAGATATCTAAATCCAATTCATTTCATCAAGTACATTCACCCAACAGCAAGTGAAGAGCTCCATTTCATATTAAATTGCTACCTAGAGAAGGAATCCTTAAAATTCTGCAGTAAGGGGACAGCTAGATAGCCTAGTGAATAGAACACAGGCCCTGAAGTTAGGGGGACCTGAGTTCAAATCCCGGCCTCAGACACTTAATATTTCCTAGCTGTGTGACCCTGGGCAAGTCACTTAACCCCAATTGCCTCAAAAAAACAAACAAAAAAAAACCCTGCAGTAAGAAAACAATACTACCTTTACAAACCTCATTATGTTATCAGTAATCAATTCCTTGAATAAAGTATATGTTTTACAGAGCTAGTGGTTTACTCCCATTTGTTCAGTATTGCTCTCAATCTACAGTAATAAAATCTTTCAAATTAGTAGGAAGATATGTCTAATAAGGGTCTTTATCAATGCTAATCTAGTTGCAAGTAGAGAATTCCAATTCATGTAGAATTGCAGTCTACAAGAGAAGTTCTGAAAAATGAAGAAAGACAAGATAATTTTTTGGTACAATGTAGATAGCTCAAGAAAATATTTGAATTGCAGCGCCTGGACCATAATAAATGTCATATAATCCAAAACAGATTTTTTTAGGACATTGATTCTATAGCCAGTGAAGAGTTCTGGATTATTTTAGATTGTAGTTTATTGAAGATTCTTGAAATTCATTTGAGAGAATACACAATATAATCTTTGAGAAACAGTATCATATATAGTCTACCTGATAACTAGATTAGCCTCATTTGGTGTGTATTTCTCTCAATTAACAGGATATCTGTATTCAAAACTTAAGAAAATGAACTCTTTCAGCTAGAAAATATAATATATAAATTCCTTATAGGCCTATAGAGATACTGATACTATAATCAAGGGAGAGTTCTAGGTTCTGTTAGATTGCTGCTAACATAAATCATCCTGAAGATTCAGCAGCAAATCATTGTTATTTTTAAGAACATAGATGGCAGTTCAGTTGTTGCAAGTCATGTTTGACTTTCGTGACCCCATTTAGCAATTTTCTTGGCAAAGATATTGGAGTGATTTG
Source organism: Myrmecobius fasciatus (assembly GCA_023553655.1). NCBI lineage: Eukaryota > Metazoa > Chordata > Mammalia > Dasyuromorphia > Myrmecobiidae > Myrmecobius > Myrmecobius fasciatus. The sequence goes on along the minus strand of JAJPUD010000341.1, from coordinate 451,346 downwards.
CCATTTCTTTCTCCAGCCCATTTTACAGATGAGCAAACTGAGGCAAATGGGGTAAAGTGACTTGCTTCGGGTCACATAGGTAGGAAGTGTCTGAAGCTGAATTTGAACCCAGGTCTTCATGACTACAGGCCTGGAACTCTATCCACTGTGCTACTTAGCTGCCCTAGGAACATAGACCAATAACTAAAAATCTGCAACCTTCCTGGGGTGAGTGAAAGATTAGAGCCAAGGATGTACTAGAGACAATTTGTGTTAAACTTATTTATTGTATTAAACTAAACTATTAAACTTAAGTGTGAAGATTTTACCCCAGAAACTCCAAAAATAAGAGCTTCATTTATTGTTTTGTCAACCATCTAAATTTAAGAAAGTGGTTAACTGGGGCAGCTATGTGGTGCAATGGATAAAACATCAGCCTCAGGAGGACCTGAGTTCAAATATGAATCAGACACTCAATACTTCCTAGCTGTGTGACCCTGGGCAAGTCACTTAATCCCAACTGCCTCAGTCAAAAATAAATAAATAAAAGAAAAAGAAAAAGAAAGTAGTTAACTGTTAATGCTTTCAAGAGATGTCGCAAAGGTGAAATCACCAAGTTTTGGCAACAGATTGGTTTTGGGAGAAAAGAGGGAAAATGGTGAGGTGGGAAGTAAAATAGTGAGAAATTGAGTATAACACTGAGGTGTTGTGAGCCTGGGAGATTGGGAGGATGGTGGTTCCTCAATAGTAACAGGGAAGTTTGGAGCCAGGGAAGATTTTGGGGAAAGATATTGAGTTCAGTTTTGGACATTGCTGAATTTAAGAAGTCTACTGGACATCCAGATTCTATATGTGTTTTTGTTTTTGTTTTTTTTTAAAGCCGATTGGCCCATTTTCTCTAGATCAATTCTTTTAATCCAATTGATTATCATAATTTTCAGTTGATGGTTTCAATCTAAATCAATCAAATAATGAAAGCAAGATCTAAGATGGATTCCATAGCCAATGGAGAGTTCCAGATTATATTAGATTGCTGCTTGTAGGAAAATCCTGAAAAATATAATTTAACTTTTAGGAATTTAAATAAATAACTAAAAACCTGATATATTCCTAAAAATATACACAGTAACTTGTTTAATTACATTTGATTCATTTTGCTATTTATAGATCTATTTCGATCTAAGACAATGAAATCTTTCAACTAGGAAGCAAAATATTTAAATCCAATATATACTAACTAGCTAACTATACTAACAAACTCCTATTTGTTTTGTATATATCTCATTTAATTAGTTAGCTCTGTTTCATCTTAAGGCAATGAAATCATTCAACCAGGGAGAGTAGTAGTAATATTTAATACGTGGAAAGTTCCAGTTCATGTTACTTAGCTACCAAGAGAATGATGCTAGAAAATCCTTTAGGGAAACATCAATATAATCTTTAGCAACTTACAAATGTACCTAAAAACATGTATATTCCTTTAATACAATCCATGTATTGTATTGTATTACATTTATTGTATTGTATTACTATTTTAAAGGTAAGTTTTTAAAATAGTTCTTATGTTAAACCAAGATAATGAAATATTTCAACTATGACCTAAGATACTTTTATCCAATTCCATTGCTCTAGGAAACCAATCCAAAAGCCAATTATGAGATCCACTTTCAGTCCAGATTGATGTCTATAGGAAGAATCCTTCAAGGCACTCTGAAAAACATAATATAATCTTAGAAACCATTAAAAAGAACTAGCAATCTCATTTCTTGAGTGCAATACATTATCCAAATCTTTTAAGAAAATTTTAGTCTGAAGCAATAAAATCATAATCTAGGAAGCAAAATGATTAAATCCAATATAATTTTTCTAGGATATTGATTATAGCTAGTTAAGAGCTGAAATCATTTCATACTGTTGCCTATGAGATGACTGAAATAAATTTCCTTCTTTTTCCTTTCCCTCCCTTCCCCGTTCTTCCTTTCTTGTCCTATTCTATCCTGTCCTTTCATACGAGAGTCTGTCTTTTCATGCCCTTCTCTTCCCTTTCTTTTTCTTGCCTTCCTTCATTTTCTTTTCTAGAAGGAATGGTTCAGTTGTTTCAGTTATATCCAACTCTCTGTACCACCTAGCTTTTTAGATGGAATAAAATGGGACTTCCTTATGTTGCTTTGGGGCCAACCTAAAGATAAAGTCTCTAGTATATTGGGTAGCTTCTACACGGAAAATTTATGGGAAAATACAGGTAAAAATCATAAAGAATGAGAAAGCATGGCTGTGTGGTGATCTGTACTGTTAGAAATATCTGAGTAGTGCAATAGAGAGAGGCTTTGGAATCAGAGGAATTGGGTTAAAATCTTGCTTTTGAGGTTTATTATCTGTAAGATTTTGGCCAATTGTCTTAGCTTCCCTGGAGCTCAGGTGTCTTACTGAAATGAAGGCATTTGGACTAGATGGAACCCAAGGCTCCTTCCACTTGCAAATCTATGGACTTAAGGTTCTATGAAAATTATGGGATATTCAAATATGAATGAAAGTACCATTTTCAAAAAATCCTACTGTGCAAGTGCTGGAATGGGTGGATGGGTGGGTGGGGAGTAGGGATTGATCAGAAGAATCAATTTGATTTGCAGTCTCCACAGCTCAGTTGATATATTAGAAAGAGAGAGAGTTTATAAATATTTTGAATGAATTGCAGATACATTGACACCCTTTTTGCCTCACTCTTAAATGTGAAGTTCTGATTCCTGATGGATTTTGACCCTGATGGAAATCCAGGTGCAAAATTGGCCATGATTTTGGCAGCCTGAAGAAATCAAGCTTGCCTTGGGGACAGCTAGGTGGTGAAGTGGTTAGAGCACCAGCCCTGAAGTCAGGAGGACCTGAGTTCAAATGTGGTCTCAGACACTTCCTAGCTGTGTGACCCTGGGCAAGTCACTTAACCCCAATTGCCTCAGCAAAAAAAGCAAAAAGAAAAAAAAAATCAAGCTTGCCAGCTTTGTAAGAATTGAGGTAGGAAGTAGATTCAGAGAATCTGTGACAGGAACAGCCAAGATAACGTTGTCAATGGGGTCTTTCTGGACCCACGTTTTCTAACTCAGCTGCCTTTCCTGCTCTCCCTTCTCCACAGACCCTCCAGATAACATGGAGTAGACCCAGCTTCCCTGTTGCAGCTTAATCTCTAGGGAGCATTAAAAGCCCTACAGACATAGTCTCTCATCTTATCACCCATTGAACCTACACATTTTTGGGTTTTTTTTTGCTTTTTTTTTAAATTAAAGCTTTTTCAAAACATATGCATGGATAATTTTTCAACATTCAGCCTTGCAAAATCTTGTATTCCAAATTTCCCCCCACTCCCTCCCCTAGATGGCAAGTAATGCAATATATGTTAAACATGTTAAAAATATAGAATATATGCATTTCCAAATGGAGACAAGGAGGGCTATGTCCTGAAGTGTCATTGTTTTGTATTCTTACTGGGCTGGAGCAAAGTAAGCTTCCACTGTTAAATGTGCAAGTGCTTTCTTTTGTCCCAACTTTAAACATGAACTAAGAGAACATTAGAGATAAAGCAGCACCTCCAGCGGAGGGTGAGACCTGGAGGTTTGGAGGGGAGCCTCTCATATAGGAAGAGCCCAGCTCTTGGAAAAAGATTCATTCTTTTCCTTTCTCCTTGTGCCTCTAGCAAAGGCAACATGGAGAGGAAAGGGATCTCTCTTCCCCTGCCTCCCCCAACCCATCCTATTAGCCATATTCTGATTATATTTCTTTCCATATATATATATATATATTACTTTCCACTGCTCTATTGAGCTTGATTTACCCGCCTTTGAGCTACAATTTCTCTCAGTATTATGTTGCTTGATAGAAGTGAAAGGAATGAGGGGCAAGAACATAGAGAACTGACTCTTACCCAGCAAAAGATTGAGATGGGGGTGGGAGGGAGTAATGTTGTTCTTGGGGTATACATGCATCCTGGTGGGGACCGGAGCCACTGTAGTCAAATGTTTTCACTAACTTACAGAACCTGACTTGCTATATAGTTCTGTCCTTATCTAGGAGACTTTTCCCTTTTCCCTCACCCCCATCAAACTAAAACTATTTTTTCTTCTAACTCTAAAGAGCTAGACAACTTTTTGGCTATTCCAAGGTGTTCCTAATCCTGATGCTAAACTCAAGAAATCATTACCTGTCTTTTGACTTCAAGGCAATAATAGCTGTTAATCTCAAAAATTTTAAGCAAAAACCCAAAGGACTTACACCCCATACAAAATCAGAAGGTCTCCTATAAAACAAAACAAACAAGAAACAATCCAACTGAAATTATTCTGGAGTCAATCATGGCGTGCAAGGTCAGTCCTGAGATTTGATGAACATTTATCAGGGCTGGGTGGGTAAGACCAAAAGGTCCCAGAAAACAATAGGAAAAAAGTGGGTCACAGAATAGTAGCTTGGAATAGGTTAGGTGGACTCACTTCTGGTACTGCTGAATCCAGCTCCTGCTTCTTGCCTCTCCATTTTTTTTTTTTAATTAGTGTTTTATTTTTCCACATAGATGTAGAGATAGTTTTCAACATTCATTTTTGGGAAACTTCGTGTTCCAAATTTTTCTCTCTCCTTCCCGTCCCTTCCTCCTCCCCAAGACAGCAAACAATGTTAGATAAAATATGTGCAATTCTTTTAAACATATTTCCATATGTCATGTTGTACAAGAAATGTCAGAGCAAAAGGAAAAAAAAAAACATGAGAAAGGAAAAAAAAAAAACATGAAAGGAAAAAAAATCAAGCAAAGAATAAAAAGGTGAAAATACTGCTTTAATCCATTATAATTCTCTTTTCCACTGAGGAGGATATTCTTAACAGACTCCCCCCTCTCTTTGGGAGTCTCAGGATGTGTCATGGAGGGGCCTGTAATTTCAACTCATGGCAATTCCTGGCCTTGGTGAACATTTCCTAAAGCATTCAATGATCAACTGATCTGGTTGAGTGGTGGTAAGAGAAATGAAAAATATTAATGAGTTACTTTGTGGGAGGACAAGTTGAGGTAATAATTACCCTGAGTGGCTCCATTGACTACTAAAGTGGATTTAGGTCTCTTATCTAGGACCACTGGGAAGGCCCAGAGAAGCAAGTGTGTGAAGATAAGGCACCAAGCTCAATATTTCATTACCTGTGTAAAAATCATTGTTCATCTCAAAGTATCAACCTGTGATGGGTAAACCACCCCCCAAAAGACCTCTTCTCCATACAAAATCACTGGAAGGTCCCCAAAACAAACAAAAAACAATCTCGCTGAAATTATCGTATAATTATTTTCTTTTTCATTGAGAGGGGCAACATCCACTTAATTGAGCACAGGTTAAATGCCTTAATTAACAGTAAAAAAAAAAAAACAAAAAAAAACCCAAAAAACCCATAATGTGTGTGACTGAGGGTGTGATCTTGGTTTGGCAAATATAAAACTTTCTGAGATTAAACATTAAAAAAAAATTAAAAGAGAAAAGCCATGCAGAGTTGGATAATTTTACATCTCCTAATTACAGCTTAGCCTTTAAACAGCTAACTTGATCCTGTATTGGATCATGTGCTTCACACAGAATCCTGTTTAGATTGAGAATTGCTAAAACTCTGAGGAACTTAAATGGCGTGCGCGCACGCGCACACACACACACTCTCATACAATAAGAAGCAGACCCTGGCATTCAAACTCAGATTCTGATTATAAAGCCTTGATTCTTTCCACTGCTCTAATTGAGCTTGATCTGTCTGCCTTTGAGCTACAATTTCTCCCAATATAGACCATATGTATTTCTGTATACAAAATTCTGTATATTTGTTAAACACAAAGATACAGAATTAAATGTACATTTTTTGAACACAACTTTTCTTTTTTAAGGAATATGTTTAACTGAGTAACCTGACAAAGTGCATTAATATCAATCAAAAGATCCTAAAATTTACAAAATACCTTGGAAATTATAACAGATGCCTTATAGAAGGAATAATGGCCCAGTAAATGGCCCAAAGCACAAGTGTTGTTTCCCCCCCTCCCCCGAACCCCGTCATATTGTCCTGTTATACTGGTACTTCCCCAGCATAAGAAACCTTCACGTATTATTTATTTCTGTAATGATGCAGAGGATGTATGTAAAACTTGGTTATGAATGACTAAAATTTCAGAATATTTAATGATTTATTAGTAGTTTTGAAAACTTTTTATTCCATTTATATGATCTGAATTTTGCTTTTTTTTAAAACATATTACAAACATTTAGTTATTATAAATGTCAGATTTATATGTGAGAATTCCTCACATAATGAGTAGGCAACTCAAAGAATATCTTATAGGAATTAGCTGTGATAATTATCACAGCTATAAAATATACTTTTTTTTCTCTAAATTATTTTTAAATTAAACTCAAGCTAACACTCAAGTATTACTAAAATGGATTAACAAATTAAAATTACCATTTTTCAACCCTTTTCTCCATTACAAACTGGCCATGAGGTTCTGTAACATTTGGGGGTAAGAGAGCTAAATAAACTGGGGTTTCAGCTCCTTCTTCTGGACTTTTGGTAGCCTTGGGCCCTGCCATGTCGGTTCTCACCCATCCTGGGCAGCAGGCATTGAGAAGAATATTATCCCCCTTTCTCTGCTCATTCAGTTGCCTGGCATGGATTCTAGACAAGACAGTGACTCCAATCTTGGACACTCCATAAGCAGAGTTAGGCCATCCTTCCTTCTCATGCACTCCCTTCTTTGTATCTTCCACAAACTTGTTCATGAGGCCCACCAGCTCATCCTCTGTGATTGTGTTGCTCCGAAACTTCTGCTGCAGTTCTGGGCTGCAGTTTTTAAGAGAACGTAAACTCACCATGCTGGAGACATTCACCACTCTACCTGCAATAAAACAAACATGACATGCTTTGTCATATTGTTTTTATAAACCGTTCTCTTAAAGAATTTAATTTCTAGTTTTTTCTTCATTAGTTTTCAAGACACTGAGATGCATGTACATGTTTAATAGTTGAGGGTGCAACTTTTTATTTTGGTAGGACAGGAAGCTATGGTTTGTTCACACTTCTAAGAATTATTTTCCAAAGGAATAATAAATGAAGTAAATTTAAAAAAATACAATGCACTTTCTATCTGCAGGGCACAGTACTTAATTTGTATATATGAACATAGATAGCAATGTTGTATGAAGAACTGAACTTATCAATCTTTAATTAAAACTCTTCTGAAACAAGTCAGAGGAAATTTCCATTCAAACTGGTAATAAAATCATGAAATCAATCCAAAGAGCTCACAGACCTTAGCCCTATGCAGATATTTTTGCATATATCTTTCAAATGACAATAAGCAAAAATGGTACCATTGATTTAAATGTATTTCCTTGCATGGGTGGTAGGATAACAAATTTTATTTTCAGATACAGGTGAAGCTAGTGTGGTCCTGTGAAAACAATCTGTCTGGAGCTAGGGCCATACCCAAACCATTTCAGCACGGTACAACCCTACAGAGCTTACACTCTGGGAATACAGCCTGAAGAACCTAGGGCCATATCTACAGCCTGGCAAAGCATCATTGAGGGATACTGGGGAAAATGAATGAATGCTGTATTCAAAATATATTTTTTGATTGTTAATTTCATTATTATCATGTCCATACACAAAGGGCATTTGCAACCACAAATCTATTACACAACTTGGTTTTTGTTTTTTGTCTGAAGTTTCTTCCGCTTGCTTTAAAAAAAAAAAAGTTAATTTTTCTCCATCTTTTGGGGCTTTCTTTTTTTGTATCACCTTTTGCTGTATTTCCACAATACCCCCCTCCTAAAAGCATTCTTTAAAAAAAAAAATAAATAAACACAGTCAAGCAAAATCAACTGATGTATTGGATTGTGTCTGGGACATCTCATTCTGTATCCATAGTTCATGCCAAAGAGATGAGAAATATAACTCACTAGTCTTCCTGGAGCTATGATTAGTTGTTTCACTGATCACAATATTTTTCATCTTTTTTTTTTTAATTTATTACGATTTTTAAGAGTTAGTTTTCTTCTGTTAACATAAAAAATTATTTTCAAGTTATTTAGATATTCAGTAAGCTGTTACTAGGAAACTTACTGTTTAACAAAAATGCACAGATTATATATATCTATCTATTTACACACATATACATAAACATACATATATGCACACATATATACATACCCACATTTTATATATACATATGTGTGTGTATGTGTGTGTATGTGTGTGTATGTGTGTGTGTGTGTGTGTGTGTGTGTGTGTGTGTATAATGCAAATACTTATTTCAAGCACTTGGAGAGAATCCCAGAGTAATAATTTAAGTGAAAGATAGTCATTTTTATGGGACTTTTCATGTAGATAAGGAAATGGAGGCTGGAAAGGAAAGGTACATTTCCCCCAAAGGAACTCAGTAATGCACAGAGCATTACACAGGTGTAACTAAGTATCTGGGCAAGAGTTGTGAGGACAATCTTGCCCCCTCCCCTTAAGATGGGATCCTTCTGACACGGTTCCCCAGTGGTGTTCTTTTGAATAATTACCCACCTGATTATTTCTGAGTATGGCTATAAAGTGGAACATGTTGCTACATGAAGACTGCCTCTCTTTGCCTGACTGCTTTTTGGGAGGGAGACACTTTTTTTCCTCGCAAGATCATAATAAAATTTCTTTCTGCTTCTACCTTGAGAAATCTTGATTTATTTGAGCCGGTGGTCTTTGTCCCATACAAAACTGATGGTAGGGTAGCTGGCTATGGGTGCATTAACTAATCAGGAGATCTTATTCAGAGGAAAAAAAAAAACTTCCTCTAAAGGTGTGGGGGTCCAAGCTGCAATTTCCAAATAATTTAAAATTAAATATGTCTCCTTTTGGGATAAATTATTTTTAAGATCTCCATGGGGGGAAAAAAACCCAACTAATCCTAAATTCTTTATCTTCTGTTGGAAGAGAAGTCTTGATGAAGAGATATTTGTATTCTCCTTTTTATTTATTTATTTATTTTTTTTGCTAAGTCATACTTCACATAATTTAGCCAAACATTTCCCAATCTCCCTGAATTAAAAGGGAAGAATTTATGTAACCTAGAAAAGGAGGTGGGAGTGGCCAGAACTTAGACTTTTTGTTTATTATGTTTGATAGTTCGAGATCTTTTGTTCTTGCACATACAAGGTTAGTGTTTTGTATTTCAAATATTTACCTTGGGGTTTTATCAGAGGCAGTAATTCTGCAGATACAGCTCTGGTACCAAAAAAATTGGTTTTCATTGTCACTTCAGCCTGAATAGGAAAAGGTGTGGTATCAGCAACTAAAAATAAAATAATGGAAGAGGAAAAAGAAAATAAATAAGTTAAACAGTAATCAAACTGATCATTTCTATTTGTAAAGCAAAGAAATTACACAGGTAGTGAATATCTGAAGTTACAGTTTAACCCCAGTATTCCTGACTTCAGATCCTGAGCTCTATCTACTGGGACACTTAAGAGCTGAAGAAAAAACGAAAAATCCACCAAAATACCATGACTAATCAGTGCATTACTCAAGCACCGTTAGAGGCTTAAACTTCTCAGAGAGCATATATATGTAAATGTAATCTGTGATTACATAAACTTAAGATGTACTTGGAGATAGGCATTAACATTACCTAACCAATAACCTCCAGGAATTTGACACCTTAGGAAATCCAGAAACCTGCCAGTTACAGCACTATGCTTTGTAAGTACAAATATTTAACAACTTCAATTCAACAAGGATTTACTGAAGAAACCATGTTTTTGTTTAAAAACACCACCGGGGATATAACACACAGAAACTGCCCTGTTTGCACCCTACTAGAAGGCTACAACACCTACCTCAGTAAGTCAATATGAGATAGAAACAAAATGAGTTGGAGCGCTGGGCCCGCAATGAATAATACCTGAGCTCAAATGAGGTCCCCGATACTTACTACTAGCTGGGTGACTTTAGGCAAGTCACTTACCCTGTTTGCCTTCATCCATCGGTTCTCCGCAAACCAAGAAAACCCCATTGATCCATGAGGTCGCGAAGAGTCGGAGCATGCACTAGCAACTTGGCCTATTACAAACCTAGTATTCTAAGGTCATTTACCCCAAAGAGAAAGTTTTAGTCAGTGACTTTCATTGACAGTCTCACCCCCTTTTCGTACCTTTGAAGGCCATTCCAGCATTGTTGACCAGCAAATCGACACCCCCGTACTTCTCCTTAAGAAATTTCCCCAGGGTCTGAATGCTCTGCAGATCATCGATGTCCAACTGGTGGAAAAGAGGGTTCAGCCCCTCCTCTTTCAACTTCTTCACAGCCTCCTGGCCCCGGGTCACATCCCTGGAGGTGAGAATCACATCCCCAGAGAATTTCTTGCATAGATCACGCACGATGGCAAAACCGATCCCCTTGTTACTTCCGGTCACCACGGCCACTCGGCTGCTGAAAGACATGATTGGGCTGCGGTGGAGGGCAGGGAAACCAAAACAGTGACCAGGGGAACTAGTGGTCTAAGGAACGCAAGGCGGGAGGCAAAGTGAGCGTTAATGCCCGAGCTGCAAATGGGAACTGGCACCGGTTCTAAAGCCCTTATACGCAGGCGCAGCTCCTCCCTCCTAGGGCTACTGGCTGAGCCTGAATGCGTAACTTCCCAAGTTCTCTCCCTGTCTCACGCTTATCTGTTTTTCTCCCCTGAAGTTCCAGGTGAAGGGGGGGGGAGAAAGCACCAAAAAACCAAACCACAACCCCAAGGGTAGATGCCTTTTATTTTATCTCCCTCTGTTGCTCTCTTGGGGTAATTATTTAGCTCATAAATATTTGTTTTCGCTGGTCTTAATGCTATAAACGAGACCCTTTCTCCACTCATTTACTAATTGATCTCTCAGTTTCAGCTGTAAATGTTTAATTGAATTTCATGCAAGTTACTGCAGATTTGGTTTCTATTTTGGTAGACGTAGCTTTTTTTCATTCTTTTAGTGAGGTGATATTTTTCACAATCCATTATAACATTTTGTAAGTACCTTGGCAAATAACTCCTTTGCTACTTTTTAATTTGTAGAAAAGTCTGGTTGTTAATGATAATAATAATTTCACGTGAATACTTGGAGTAACAATTCCCAAAGGCAAATAAAAGAATTCCACATAGTATATTAAAAATATCAATATCATTTCTCCCTTGATGATTTCATCTTATTTATAACTTTGTGTGTGTGTGAAAGGTGATTTTTATGAGTGCTGTGACAAAGAACTTGTACAGAGAAGTCTGTGGGTGACAGTGCTCATTAATGAATGTGACAAAAACAGCACCTTGATTTTGGAATGCCCTGAGTAAATCCCTAGATCTTGGGTGCTGTCGACTCTCACTTAATGAGAGAAGTCAGTTGTGAAATAGCTTTACACTAATTCGATTTTTTTTCTATTAAAGGAAGAGCTGGAAATTGATGATTTATAGGGAAGTTAATGGATTGTAAATAAAACAATCATCAAAAATAAAAAAAAAACTTTTTTCTCCCCTAATTTGTTTCTCCCAAGCCCCCCCTAGTTTCCCCCTAATGAGCCGCTGGAAGTTCTAGTTCAATGTACCCAGGTGTGGTGGCAGAGCAGTGAGCTACATATCTGGAAAACAGTCAGGATACACATGAAATACATGAAATAGTGGTAAATATCTCAGGAAATTTGTCTGTATGATAAGAGTTTATCCTGTGTGAGATAAATCATCAGCAAGCATTTATGGAGCTCCTACTATCCAGCATTAAAAGGGATACAGGAAAGGATTCTTGCATGGGGTGGGTTTTGTGCTGACACCTTAAGATAAGTCAGGCAACTTATTAAGCAGAAGTGAGGAGGGAGGAAATTCTGGGTCTGGGCGACCGGGATGCTCAAGCAGGGAGACTGGAAATGCCTGAAGTATGGGAACATCAAGAAAGCCTATGTACCAGAAGAGGACTCAAGTGTTAAAAGAAAGAAAAAAGATTGCAAAGGCCTGGTTGTGAAAGGTTTTAAATACTACATAGAGTTTATGTTTGATCTTGAAAATAATAGTGCAATTGACTTCACGTGTATTATTGATATTTTGCTTGTCTTCTCAATGAGGAACAGGAGGGAGAAAAAATTTGGAACTCAAAATTTCAAAAAAGAATGCCAATTTTTGAAAAGTATAACCAGGAAATATTTAATGAAATAATGTGCATCTTAAAAAGAAAAAAAAAAAAGAATAGTGCAATCTTTGGAGAAGCAAAAAGCATCATTTGCCCTTTGGAAGATCACTGGCCACTGAGTGAAAGATTAGATTGAAAAGACTCCTCAATTAGGAGGCCAGTAGTTCAGATGAGAGGTGATGGTTTAAACTAAGATGGTAATGATGGGATTGGAGAGAAAGGGACATAGAGATTTGGTGAAGGAAAAAAAATAACAGAATTTGGCAACAGATTGAATATGTGGAGTTAGTGAGAGTGAAGAAATGTCCTGTTGTTTGTCCTTCCTTCTTGAAAAGATCCATGATGCCATGACATGCAACTGAATTGGATTTAAGTGAAGGAGGACCTGCCTGACTTTCTCCTTCAGAACCATCTAGGTCCAATGGCCAGATATAGGTCAGGACCCCTGGATGACCTTGGATGAAATGGGAGATGAAGGCCTTTTTAAGCTAAATTCTTTAACAGGTTTCAGTTTGACTGAGACCATACCCATTCAATGATTAAGAGTAAAGCAACTGAAGCAAAGAATGGCCTCTTTCACCTAGTCAAGAAAAAAAAATCTAAATAAATAGATAAGTAAATCTATTAGGGAAGACCTATTGAAGTTTCAAAACTTCAAACTATTGATTGACACCAGTAGTCTACAATACACCAAGCTCTTTTGCACTTATAATATATAGTTACCAGAGAAAGTTAAAATATAGTCCCTTTTTGACAAACACTTGTGAAAATGTGCCTGTTCAATATTAGCCTCCTTATTGATAATGCCCTATATTTATCATGTCATAAAAGTTTTTAATAGGATAGTAGATATATAGATCAGTAGTTATTGTTATTTCCTTAGTTTACCTTCTATCATATTACTAAGATCTGAAATTTCTTTCCCCATAACTTTGACCACTTCCATCTCCTTCAGATATTTTGTAAATTGATCTGGCAAAGCCCTCACAATTTTATCGCCTTCAGCACAAATATTCTCTATATAGCTTTGGTTCAAATTGATGTTTTTCCTGTTTTTATTTCTTTTTCTATTTAATGCCATTTAGAAGCATCTCTGAAAGATGTTGGGAATATAAGATTCTTGATTATTTTTAAAGAGCATTAGAATTGATAGAACAAAATGCTTCTTAAAGGCTTTTTATTTTTACAGCAAGCTGCAGTTTCTTCAATTCTTACTTCAAGATCATTCAGAATTGCTTCTAAGATATTACAACCAAAAACCCCCTTCAACCTTGTTCAAGGATCCTCATGTGATAAACATCAAGTGACATGTAAAATAGGGTTATGTATATATACCAAAAGTATTTAATCCTATGATGGGAGGGGGCTCCCCAGTGGAAAGGGAGCTCCTCCAGTTACTTCTGTTTGCAAAAGTCATTGTACTCATTAACTTTTAGCTCAAGAAATTATAGATCCTTTTGGAATAACTCTTTAAACATTCAAAAGAGTCTGGCCTGTTCATTCACATAGGAAAAAACAAATGGTTGAAAATTTTTACCTGAATTTCAGCATGTATTTCTTTAGATACCATAAGTTTGTCATTTGTTTTGGAAGAAGACCAATGACATGACAGGGGACTTCTGCGTGCAAATTGTATTTAAATGAAGCAGAGTTGCACAAAGTTATCAATATGACTCTCTCTTCCAGAATCATCAAAGTCAAGGGCAAAACAAAAGTCAGGGCTACTGGAGATGGCCTTGGGATTTTAGTTATTTGATTAAGCTCCGTAGCACCTGCTTCAGCTGCCTTCATGACTGTTGGAACAAATTGTTCTTATCCCCCATTTTGCTAGGGGAAGTCTTCACATATTTGGGGTAGGCACTTCCTCTAACACTCCATGCACCCTAGATGTGCTATAGAATTTGTCTAATGGTAATTATATCTGGTTCAGGAAGTACAGATGGACTGGAAGCTGAAAAGAAGGAGGTGTCTGGGCAAGATCCTTTTGCAAAATTACAAATCTCTTTGCTATCTCCCTAAATTGAAAACCTCTCTCTTTTTTTGGCAAGGCAACTGGGATTAAGTGATTTATACAAGATCACACATCTAGGAAGTGTTAAGTGTCTGAGGACAGATTTGAACTCAGGTCTTCCTGTCTCCCGGTCAGGTGCTCTATCCACTGTGGCCATCTAGCTGCCCCCTAAGCATTTTCTTTTGATGTTGAAAAAATAAATAGCAAATGGTGAGTATAAAGAGTTTGCAACACATTAAGGAAAATAGTCCTTCCATTTAATCTCCAGAAAGCAAAGGTAGGTCAAGGAATTATAGCTGTTGAAGAGGGAAATGGGCTATTTCTGTGACAAGATCAAGGAAACTAGTCTTTCACTGATACTCTTGTGATAGTGAGAGGAAGCAACTCTTTTTATTCTCTTCTGAATTTGTGATTTTGGGGAGGAAGGGGAAACGAGGAAGAGAAAGAAATAGGGATTCCTATTCTGTACCTAGTTTCCAAAGCCATAGCTGCTATTGCATGTGACAGACACAGCCCCCTTACCAGGACCTTATAGACTTGAGGTCTGGAGTCATTGAGAGGTGCAAGTGGTTGGCAGCAGGAAATCCTCCATGCAACTACCATAAAGTTTAATAAAGCATAAGCTGTGGGTACATCAAAAATATTAAGCTTCATGATGAGAGGGGTTTCCTAGTGGAAAGGGAGCTCCTTCAATTCTGTCATTGTACTGATTACATATAGTTCAAGGAAATTACAGAGCCTTCTGGGAGAGCCCTGTAATAATTCAAAAGAGTTTTTGGCCTGATCACCCACAGAGGATAAACAAATGTTTTAAAACTGTTGCCAACAGGGTCATCTATATTTTGTCTTATAACAAGATACCCAATGTGAAGGAATTGTTTTTTTTTTTTTTTTAATTTTTATTAAAGCTTTTTATTCACAAAACATATGTATGGGTAATTTTTCAACATTGATTCTTGCAAAACCTTCTGTTCCAAATTTTCCCCTACTTCCCCACATCCCCTCCCCTACTTCCCCACATCCCCTCCCCTAGCTGGCAGGTAGTCCAATACCTGTTAAATATATTAAAATATGTTAAATCATATATATATGCACACACACATATTTATAGTTATCTTGCTGCAGAAGAAAAATTGGATCAAGAAGGGAAAAAAAAACTGAGTAAGAAAACAAAATGCAACCAAACAACAGAAAAAGTGAGAATGCTATGTTATGGTCCACACTCAGTTCCCACAGGCCTCTCCCTGGGTGTATATGGCTTTCTTCATCACTGAACAATTGGAACTGGTTTGAAACATCTCACTGTTGAAGAAAATCATGTCCATCAAAATTGATCATCTTATAGTCTTGTTGTTGCCGTGTATAATAATCTCCTGGTTCTGCTCATTTCACTCAGCATCAGTTCATGCAAGTCCCTCCAGGCCTCTCTGAAATCGTCCTGCTGGTCGTTTCTTACAGAACAATAATATTCCATAACATTCATATACCATAATTTATTCAGCCATTCTCCAACTGCTGGGCATCCATTCAGTTTCCAGTTTTTGTCACTACAAAACGGGCTGCCACAAACATTTTTGCACATATGGGTGTGAAGGGATTCTTTCAGTAATTTATGTAACATGGTAGATATTCTACATAAGGAGGAGGGAAGAGAAAGGAGTAAAACATTTACTTGGTATTTTCTGTATATCAGGCTAAGCACTTGAAAAAAAATTCTCATTTGCTCTATAAAACAATTCTGTGAGCTTTACTATCAGTCCCCGATTATCAGTAGGGGAAACTCCACTCTAGCGCACTCAGAGACGGAAGCAGTCCGGAATTTACTGAGCATCGACCACGCCCACCTCCCACACTGAACCTGCGCTTTGGGAGGAGGTGGGTTGGGCACTAACGGAGGCTGGGTTTTTTTGGTTGGGGAGGAAGGGGGAACGCGTAGTTACTGTAGAAATGAGAAATCCTGGGATCCCGAGGAGAATCCAAAGACCTGCGGCTCCGGATAGTTTAGGCCCTAAGCCAGCTTTCCCGGATTTCATTTTGCAGCCTGGAGGCCCTGCAAGAATCCCAAGGCTGCCGCGCTAGATTTTTTAGTTTGCAGACCCTGGAAGGGCTGGGTTTGCTGGCTCTCCACCTTCTTTTTCTCCTTCTTCCTCCTCCACTGCTCGCTGGCAGGCCTTCCCTTTGCAGCATCCTCCTTTTTCCTTTCCCTCCCTTTTCCTCTCCATAATAGCCCACTCTTACTGCTTCTCCCACTCTTCTCTCACTCCCTCTACTCCCTTATCGGCCTTCCTTTTCTCCCTCCGGACACGTGGGATGGGGGAGGCCTGGGGAGAGGGACCACGTGTGTCTCTGGTGCTGCTGTTGGAGGCGATTCGAATGTCTCTGCAACCGGGGAAAAAGAGGAGGATTCTGGGATTTAAGGATTAAATTTAAACGCCAAATTTAGGAGAGATAAGATGGCATTTTTTGGCCCGGGGTTACCCAAACTACGACCCCTGTAGTATCTTTTTTTTTTTGACGGCTGCCATTTAGTTTGGGAACCATTTGCAGTGAATGTTGCAAGTTTCCGTGTTTGCAATGTTTTGGTAAGTACTTGTTGGAGAGCTCTCCTGAACTTCGAGTGAAAGCCATCTATGCAAAGTTCTTACCAGACATTTCACTTAAAATATTTATTATTGCTCTGTAGAAATTTCACCAAGCATCATTTCTAGTTGGATTTTTAAAGTATTAACCCGTATAAAAGAAATTTAACATAAATGTCTGGCGCTATTATTTTGAGTAATTTCCAGTAGTAGCCAACTCCAGTAGTGTCCCCATTTGTGGTTTTCTTGGCAAGGACTTGCCATTTCCTTCTCAAGTTCATTTTATAGATGAGGAAACAGGCGAACAGTTAGGTGACCTATCACTAGAAAGTGTCAAGTCAAATTTGAACTCATGAATGGGTTTTTCAGACTTCAGATCTGTCACTCTCCCCGCTCAGCCACAATGGCACTACTATTTATTTATTCAACCTGCAAATATTTATTGAGGTGATTTTACAATAGACTAGAAAATGCAAGGGATTATGAACAAGGAGACAGATGTAAATCCCATCTTTGCCAATCTTGGGAAAGCAACTTAACCCATTTCCATATTCAGAATCCCTACTTATATTTGCTCTCTTGGAAAGTCTTTTCTGGTTTGTTTGTTTCAGGTGTAAAATCCCATTTTTTGCCAGTCGTGAAAAGTTTCCATATTCAGAGTCCCCACTTAGATTTTCCTCTCTTGGAAAGTTTTTTCTGGTTTGTTTCTTCATACTTGCTGTTGTAATAGTTAAAGGAATTGTTGATGATAGTTAAAGTAATAGTAATTATAATAGTTAAGGGAAAATTATGAATTTAACCTTAAAAAATAGATATGCAAGGGCAGTTAGCTGGTGCAGTAGATAGAGCACCAGCCCTGAAATCAGGAAGACCTGAGTTCAGATTTGATCTCAGATATTAATACTTTCTGGCTGTGTGACTCTGCGCAAGTCATTTAACCCCAATTGCCTCAGGAAAAAAAATGCATATAATAAAACTGCCCTGCTTCCTTTTAAAAAGGGCTTTCAACATAGAAAATTATAACAACAATTTTCTCTTGAAAGTAGAATTCTTTTTTCTGATAGGATATTTAATTTTTACTAAAGATGAAATGGAAGGCAGCCAAACAAGTTCAAAAAGACATAGCATTTTATGTCTAAATTTAGTAAAACCTCACTCAATTCTTTTTTAATTTTTAAATGTATATGTAGTTTTTAAAAAATTCAATCTTATTTTTAATTCTGAATTCTTTCCCTCCCTCCTCCACTGGCTCCTCTATTTAGAAGACAAAAACTAACTCTTATAAATGTATATAGTTAAGCAAAACAAATTCTTGTAGTAATCATGTCCAAAGAATTAAAAGGCTTAAATCTGCCTTCTGAGACTCCCAGCTCTGTAACTGGAGGTGGATATATTGCATGTCTCATCATGAGTCCTTTGGGATTATGATTAGGGTGTTGATCAAGAGTCCCTAAGTATTAATTTTCAAGTCTTTCAAAGTTGTTTATCTTACAGCATTATTATTATATGAATCATTCTCCTGATTCTTTCTCATTTCACTTTTCACCAGTTCATACAAAACTTCCCAGTTTCTCATGAAACCATTCCCTTCATCATTTTTTTTTTAATTAAAGCTTTTTATTTGTATAACATATGTATAGGTAGTTCTCCAACATTGATCTTTACAAAGTTTTCCATTACAAATTTTACCCCATCCCCTCCCCTCCCCTAGATGGCAGGAAGTCCACTACATGTTAATAATGTTGAACTACTTGACAAGTTGTGCAAGAAAAATCCTATCTACAAGAAAAAAAATCAGAGAAAGGAAACCCAATGCAAGCAACCCTCAATAGAGAGCATGAAAATGTTATGTTGTGGTCCATATTTCATATCCCTCTCTCTGGGTGTATATGGTCTTCTTCAGTGAACAATTGGAACTGGTTTGAAACAATTCTTTGTTGCAGAGAGCCATGTCCATCAGAATTGATCATCATATAGTCTTGTTGTTGCTGTGTTTGATGATCTCCTGGTTCTGCTCGTTTCACTCAGCATCAGTTCATGCAAGTCTCTCCAGGACTCTCTGAAATCGTCCTGCTGGTCATTTCTTACAGACCCTTCATCATTTCTTACAGCAAAGTAGCATTTCCTATCATACATATATCATAATTTATTTAAGCATTCCCCAGTCCTCTTCAGTTTCCAATTCTTTTCTACCACCAAAAGAACTGCTATAAATGTTTTTGTCTGCATGGATTCCTTTTCCCTTTCTTTTGATCTGTTTGGGGATATAGGCCTACTAGCATGTTATAGTTATAAGGGAGAGTTTTACATATATAAATATAGTTTTATGATAAAATCATGTAAAGCCTCTACAGAGCAAACATCATTTGGACAGCTAGGTGGTGCAGTGGATAGTATTGGACCTTACTTAATGAGCCTTTTTCTGATCTGCTCATCGAGGCACTAAACTCTCACTGGTGATGTGCTGTAGCATTCACAGCATCCACACCCCAGTAATCACTCTCAGCAGGTGGGCTAACTATGCCTATTTGTAAGGGGTAATTTTTCTTGTCTTTTAAATAGGGGACAATTTCCTGTAGTTAGGAAGACCTGAATTCAAATTTGGCCTCAACTTACTTACTAGCTATGTGAACTTATTCAATTTCCTTTTCTGTAAAATGAGAATTAATAATAGCCCTTACTTCCCAGGGTGATTGTGAAGATTAAATATAAAATGGCAAGTAATCTAATATATGTTAAGCATGGTAAAAATATATGTTAAATCCAATATATGCATACATATTTATGCAATTATCTTGCTGCACAAGAGAAATCAAATCAAACAGGTTAAAAAAATGAGAAAGAAAACAAAATGCAAGCAAATGACAAAAAGTGAAAATGCTATGTTGTGAACCACCCTCAGCTCCCACAGTTCCCTCTCTGGTTGCAGATGGCTCTCTTCGTCACAAAATCATTGGAACTGGCCTGAATCATCTTATTGTTGAAAAGAGCCATGTTTATTAGAATTGATTATTGTATAATCTTGTGTACAATGATCTTATGGAAAAGTTAACAAAGATGCAGCATTGAATTAATAGCCAACAAAAAGATGCAGCATTAATTTAATTAGGTGCAGCCTAAAAAATTTATTGTTTTGTTTTTATTTAATTTCATCTTTTTCATTTTTGTGCATTCACCTTTTTCATTTTTGCTACTGATAATTTAAGATTTTTTAAAGGAAAAATAATTTATAATAAATTTTTATTTTTTCTTCATTGGTTTTGAATAAATCTTTTCCTAAAATTTTTGATACTAGTGATTTGATTTTCCTTCTTTTTCTTTTCTTTTTTTAAAAAAAAATAATAGTTTTTTCTTATTTTTCACAATATGTGCAAAAATAGTTTTCAACATTCATCCTTACAAAAATTTGTTCCAAATTCTAGAAGTTTTATTGTATACCTTTAAGTATACAAAGGTGTTTTGTTCCATATGATGAGAAAACAAACACTTCTTTTCCTAGATGAGGCAGCTATATAGAAATTATATACACAACATGAAGAAGAAAGGAAGAGGACGAACAAGCAGGCAGAGAAGAAGAAAGTCATTTAGAACTTCAGAGTCAAGTAAAGGTACAATTTTTATTTTCGGTGATATAAATGTCTATGATAAAACAGACTGTATGAATATAAAAGCTACTTCCTGAAAATGTTGGAGAGCATCTTGAAAGAACACTTTTTGGGGGGGATAGCTTTTATGTTCTTTCAAAGACTAGGAATACTGATATATATCTTTGCTCTGAATTTAAACTGTTATACTATATATATATACATACATACATATATATAGTATACTATATAGCTGTATACAGTTATATACTGTTGAGGCATGCATATACATAGACAAGTAAATAAAGTAATTTAGTTTGGGGATAGTAGGGAAAGGTTAATGTAGAAGGGGGCACCTGTTCTGAGTTTTGAAAGAAGAAAGAAAGGATTCTAAGAGGTAGAATTAAGGAAGGAAAAAGTGCCATGGAGGAAGGCCTGTGCAAAGGTTTACAGGTCTAAGAGAGAATGCCATTTCTGGGGAGAGCAAGCAGGGCAGTTTGATTATATTCTAAAGTATATGACAGGGAGTAATGTGGCAGGTCTGGAGCAAAGGACTTAAAATGCTAAATTAAGGAGTTTGTTTTTTATCTTGTAGACAGTAGAGAGCCGGAAAGTGCTGTGTGGAGAGTGAAAGTTGGAGAGGGCAGCTTCAGTTGTAGGGTTAAAGATGAGTTTTACCTTGGACATGTTGATGCTGGTCTGTGGCAAGCTTAATTTAAGCTTGTTTGGTATTACAATTTGATGAGGCAGTTAATAAAAGGTGGTTTATTTGACAGTAGCATGGAGAGGATAATAGCAAGGATGTTGTATTACTATAATTAATTAATAAAATAATTAATAGAGGCAGCTTCCTTGCCTGTATACAAAGCTGTAGTAGTGAGCAAGTTCAGAAATATGCATCAGTCCTGAAAAGCCTCCCAGCAAAGTTTTTGTTTTTAGGTACATGGACAATCTATACCAATAGTCCCTTTGACCAGTTAAGCTTTGATGATAGTTTCATTCATTACCTTTAATGATGTCGTTTTGGTCCTCTTTGAGAAGGAAGGACAACAACTGACTAACCAAACCTAGCCTTTAAGGGATAGAATTTATTCCGATATCATCTTAGGTCTTAGTGTCAAGGTCTTTGGAATTGTACTCAGCTTTGGATTGATGTGACCCAGTGGCTTCACTGGGTCATTGTGGAATTAAGTTTTTATAGTCTTCTTAACGTTGATCAAGAAAACCCCAAATGGGATCATGGAAAATAACTCTGAAAGACATAATTTCTGAGTTTTATTAATAAAAGGGTCACTGAAATTCTTCATGAAAGACCCTTCATGGAACCCACTCAATGCTTATATGCTCTTGGATGGTAAGTATTTCTGAGGGTGGCAATCAACTTTAATTGGTTAATAATGAATAAGAAAATGAATATATACATGTATATATGCATATACCATACATAGGTACAGTATACATATGCATATACATGTGTGTACATACAGGTATGAGACTAGGTGAAGTTTTCTCAAAAAGTCTATGAGATGGAGTAGGTCAGACCTTAGGCCTAAGTCACGTGATCCCTATTCCCAGAGGTCTGCAGGAAGTCACATGATCCTTAAGCCTAGAGTTCTCTAGGGCAAGAGTGGTCATAACCTATGTTTTAGCTTCAGGAAGTGACATAAGAAGCAGACAACATTGGTGACCATTGGTCAATGATGGTTACTTCCTTTTTAGTCCATCCAATGAAAAGACTTAGGTCTTTTTTGCTTTTTAACCAGCTTTACTGTTTCCTGTTTGCCAGGTTAGGCATATGTTGGGAGCTGAGTTGTCTCCCAGGTGTGCTGGGCCTCTCCCTGCAAGGACTAAATAAATGCTTTCTCTTTGTACCTGAAAAGTCTCTGATGAGTTAATCTGGGAAAAGGGGTCTAGTACCCATTGCCACACATGTATATATGTGTGTATATACATATATCTGCATATATAATTATATCTATCCATCTCTGAAATGAGATGTGGACTCATTCTAATGATGGTCTTGGGGGTACGCAGCTTGGCTCACCCAAGTTTTGGTTAAAGAGACTTATTAATCTACATATCAAAGAGGGAATCCACTTCTACTCCAGAATCCACTCTGTTCTGTCCAAGCACAATAAACAGGAATTCACCAATTCTCTCAATCTGGTTGGGTTAAGTTTTTTCAAAGATTTCCTACGATGGTTGATTTTTTAACAAGGGAGTGGAAAACCTTTAAATCCTAATTCAGTAATTATTCAGTAATATAAGAAAGAAATAATCATTTCTTGCACAGAGAGTCAGTCATGACTGAACAACAATAAATGATTTGATTTACCCAATTGGTAAAACAGTTAATATCAGGCTTGTGAAAAGTCATAGGGCAACCAGAACCAGTTATCTTTTTGAAATCTATGTTCTTTACCCCAACCTATCAAGAATAAAAATCTCTTAATGGGATTACCCCACTTGGTTAAATTGAATATTTAAATGTAAGAAGAAGCATAGCAAGAACAAAAAGGTTATGATACAGGCTTTTTTTTTTTTTTTTGCAAACTTATTTTTCTATATCTTCACACTGTTTCTCCTTTTCTCTTCCCCTCTCACTGTTAACCCATTGCTACTCAATATAAAACTCAGCCCTAGTCAAGTGGCTGTATTTTTTAAATTACCTGAATGTGTTGTCTTAGAATGTCTTCCCCTTTTTCCCACTACCATAAAAATATTTTCTTCAAAGCTAAGCTGAACTTTTTTTTTGTTTGATTTTTGAGCTTATTTATATAGAGAATTTCTATTTGAGAATCTCCTATCAATACAGATAGGACTATAGTCTTAGAGAATTTCTTGACTATTTTAAGTAACTTACCCAGGATCACAAAGCCATTTTATATCAGAAGGGAAAATTGGACATTCTTCTTGACTGTGAGGCAGGGTTTTCAGTGCTGCAGCAGTCATGAAACTATACATTTTAGTTCTCTTCATAGCCTGAATATATAGGTTTTATTTGAAAAAAAAAAGTAAATATACTTTTATCTCTTCCTTTTCTGAGTTCTTAGAATTTTTATTGCATATCATAGTTTAGCTCTTAACTGTTCTGTGATTGTTTTATGAATTATTCTTATTTTCATCTAGATTGTGAATTTGTTGAGAATGAGGAGTATGTTTTATATATTTGTATACCTTTACTTCAGGCCATTTGTAAAAAAAAACTCATTTAATTACACAGTAATTTTTGTTTCTTTTCTCTTCTCTTTTAGTGAGTGAGAGCCACAAATTAGAATTTATAGAACTTAGAAAGTGGCTAAAAGAAAGGAAATTTGAAGATCACAATCTACGACCCACAAGATTTTCAGGTAAGGTTTTGTCATAAATATAGAATTTCCTTTCTTGTTGAGTGGGAGATACTGAGATGAGTTATGGAAGCCACTAATTATTTATCATGCTGAGTGGTCAAATCACCAAGCATTTATTAATGCTTACCATGTGCTGGACACTGTATTTTTACCTTTTTCTTTGTTGTTTGCTTGCTTGATTTTTTCTTTCTCATTTTTTTCCTTTTAGATTTGATTTTTCTTGTGCAGCATGATAAATGTGGAAATATGTTTAGAAAAATTGCACATGTTTAACCTATATTTTATTACTTGCTATGTAGAGTAGGGGAATGGGGGAAGGGAGAGAGGAAAATATGAAACACAAGGTTTTGCAAGGGTGGATGTTTAAAACTATCTTTGCATGTATTTTGAAAAATAAAAAAGCTATTCTTATTTATAAAAAGACCTTAGACCATAAACATTACAATCCTAGGAGACTGCTTAGCTGGATCAGTCCTAGAAGATCACTTTTCTGCTCTGAAAGTCCTATGACTGTTGTTAGCTGTTTTTGTTGTTAACTGTTCATTGGATTACGTATGCATTTCATTGTCATTTCAGACCCACACTATCCAGGGACCAGCCTGAGTGAGACCTAGTTCATTATGCCTGTCAGTTTAAAATGCACAAAAGCTGGGGATTCTTTGAATTTATTCAGATGTTAATAACTCTTCAAATATTGTCTGCTCCAGCAAATAATGTGAATTCAGAGAAACTGGTTTCACTAAGTACAAGTCATGCTAGTTATAACATATTCTTTCTTCCCCCTGCAGGATGCTAGAGAAAATAAATCTATTGATTAAGGGAAAGCATATAGCAAAGTCTGATATGGGCAAAACGACAACATTGTGGGCTGGATAATAATTCACTTAGGTATAATTATAGCTGTCTGAGTATCTAGGCAGTTGTAACTGAGAAAGCTGAATAGTGGTATGCCTCATGATTTTGTACCTGTTTAGTCAATATTTTTTATCAAGGACTTACTGATATAAATCACGATGTCAGAAATGCCAAGGGATATTTTTCTAAAGTTTAGAATTTAGAGCTGAATAAAAAATAAAAAAATAAAAATAAAATAAAATAAAAAAGAATTTAGAGCTGAAATGATGGTATAAAGGATGTTATGGAGAAATACACGTGCAGAAAAAAGGGTGGTCATGCACATAGAGCAAGCCAGAAATAACCCCTGGGTAGTCTGTGTGCTCCAGAGAGTAAGAGAAAGTTGCCCAGTATTGTTGGAGACTCCCCTGGAGCTCGCTAATGGGATAACATCAGTGTTGTAAAGATTGGGTTGTAGGCTTGGATTCGTAGTGATCCCCTTTGTTGGATAGGATATCTATATCAAGGAGATTGTAAAACCATTAATATATAGGAGTACGATAGAGAATGTTGGTGTTTTTCCATTCTGAAACATTACATTTAAAGAATATAAATGAAAGAATTTAGAAATACATTCATTCATGGATATTCCAGCATGACAAAAGCCAAATGGTATAGTTTGGTGGTGTCAGATATAAATAGAAATTAATTCCTGAGGGTCATATTTATTTAGAAAATTATAGATTTATCTATGTTATGTTGTGTTTTTATTTATTTTGTTAAACATTTCTTAATTACATTTTAATATAGTTTGTATCCACTTGGGGCTGGTCCTGAGTTTAACATCGCTGGTGTTATATGGCCTTCCTACCATATATACCAAGGATTTTGAGTTCTGTTTCAGTAATCTTTATAGGACACCCTTTGCCTCATTCCTTTAAATAATCCTATTGTTTCAAGCTCTATAGTAATCCAGTGTTATGTTTGAATATTTTCTCATGAATTTATGAAACTAAGCAAATGTTATTGATTTAATGAACTGGAGAAACTCTTTCCAATAGTAGTTACATCTTTATATGACAAATCTTTTCATCTCCTACAGTTAAATAAATAATAAATTTATTATTCAGTGATTTTTTAATAATAATGAAATCAATAATTAATAAAACTTTAATAATCTTTAGTCAAATAATAACACACAATTTCAAAAACAATTTGATAATCAAATCAGATAATTATTTACAATAATGCAATAATGATCTCAAACCCTCATAGTCAATTGAGGACACAGTTGCACTCCATTTATTTCATTTGGAATGACAAATAGCTGTCTATAACAACTGTTCATTTTCTTTACAAAATAAAGGTTAAAAAAGTTTTATCAGTAATGAAGCTCACTCTATCCTCTTTCTCTCTATCTTCTCTATTTTCTCTCTAGACACGTTAGGAAAACAATTTCTCTCCAGGTTTTTCCAATCTATTACTCTCAATAGTCTCACTCTAGACTCACTCCACATAAAATTTTTTATAATATTTCTTCATCAAATGACAGTTGAGAAGTCACCAGGACAAAAGTTTCTCATTCTTTCAGTTTTCTTCGTAGTTTATTTCATAGATTTACTATAAAAACACGTTTTCTATTTGACTCCATCTGTATGAACATCTCAGATGACAATTGCCACTCGACTGTAACTTACCAGTTTTTATATTTGCTGTAGGAGAGCCTTTTGCAGCAAGTATTACACATAGAAAGTTGATTTTGGAGTTAGAGGTATCTGAATACAAACCTGGTGTCTGATATACTGAAAACATGAACAAGTTACTTAACTTCTCATGCTCCTGGCAGCTATGAGACTATGACTTATAAATAACATTTACAGCTCTTTTTCTCTTTCCCCCTCCCCCCCGCACCATTTTTCTATTCTTCTTTCTCCTGTCCTGTCCCATGTATTTGATGATCTAAAGATACTGACTGGCCTCTTTCTTGTTTTCCCATAGGACACCACATCACCTTTCTCTAGGTATTTCACTCTCCATTTCCTTATCCCTGTCTCCTGCTTTCCTTGATTTCCTTCAGAGTTCACCTTAAGTCTTTTTGTGAAGAAGTCTTTCATTCCTTAATCTAAGTGACTTTGAAACCCTTTGAGGCTGTCTTTAGTTTGTCATATGTGTGTGTATATGGATATCTATATGTATGCATCTATGTATGTACACATACATATACACACAGATATATTGATATAGTTATCTTGTTTCTACATAATTGTTTGCATGTTGTTTTCTTCATTAGGTTGTGAGCTTCTTAAGGGCAGAGTTTTTTGCCCTTTGTATCTTCCCCGTTTAGCACTATTTCTGGCACCGTAGACCCTTTGTTGTTAATTGACACAAAAGGAAATTGACTTTCTGGTCATCTCTTCCTTTTCAAAAGAAGTTATTACTTTACTTCTTTCTTTGTCCCTTTTCCATGACTATTGCCTCTCTCACATCTCTATTTCCTGAAAGTTCCAGCCATGCTTTACTTTCTACTCTCCCTGATCTTCTTCCTACCTGTCCAATTACTCCTTTTCTGTCTCATTTGCTTGACATGAATGAGGATAAAGCAAAGGAGACAGAGAAGGAGTAGTTATGTTAGAGGAGAACTAGGAAAGAGCAGCGTCATAAACTGAAAAGAAGTGTTTCAACAAGATCTGTTAGTGCTGAGACCTGTCCCTGTTTTTAATGAACATTAAATAATATTATAAACTTGTAGGAAAGAATTTTATGCATTATTTTTTTTTAGCTTTTAGAAGGGTAATACTGTACCTTGAGGCAATAAAATAATCTCATGTAACTTTTTTTTTTTCTTTAATAACATCCTTCTTGTTTTAGGTACAGGAAGAGGTTTGATGGCTGTGAAATCCTTGCAGGTTAGTACTGACTTTCTCTACCCTTCAGTTCTTAGGAAAAAAAACAACTCAACTAGTTATGGATTTTACTTTTCTTTTTTTTGTAGTTTAAATCAAATTATTTCCCCATATTTCTGTTTATTTCTTTACAGTTATGCTTAATGTTTGTATTTTGAAGAAAAAAGATCAGTAGGAATCATAGGCAAGGGGAAGAGATTTGAAAATAACATGTTGAATTTACTTGAAAAACTATGTGTAATGCAGATTTGCAGCTTTTTATATAATTCTCTTTTTCTGTTGTTTTATATATAGGCAGACATCTTAGTTGGTATTTAAATTTAGAATTAAAGTAATTAAAAGAGAAGAAAAAAGATCAGTGGGAATCATAACAAGGGGAACAGATTTGAAAATAACATGTTGAATATACTTCAAAAGCTATGTGTAATATAGATTTGCAGCTTTTTATATATTTCTCTTTTTCTGTTCTGTTTTATATATGGACAGATATCTTAGTTGGTGTTTAAATTTAGAATTAAAAAACTAAGGAAAAGAAAAACTCATAGGAGATAAGTGTAATTGGTGTTTAAATTTAAAATAATTTAAAAAAAATTATGAGAGAGGTATAATTTTATTATTTATTCTATTTTTATTTATGTTATTTATGATTTCGCTATAAGGAACATCAATGATGAGGCCAAAAAAGCATAAAAAAACATAATTGAATTGATACAAACTACAGTTAATTATATGACATCACAAATGTCAATGAAAAACAACAACAAAATAATTGAAACAATGCTGTAAAGTTATAAGGACCATGAGTGGTTACAGGGAAGAAATATGAGAAAGCTTAGTACTTTTTTTTGCTGATATGGGGACCTGTGGGTGTGGAACATTGCATTTAATTAGACTTTTTTGATGTGTTGATTGGTTTTGCTGTACTATTTTTGTTCTTTTAAAAATTATTTATTAAAGGGACAGCTTTAAGTGGGGGATATAATATGAAAATAGGAATTGTAAAAATAAAATATCAATATTATCAATAATTTTTTAAAATGTGTGTTTTAGAATTAATATGTAGTTTTATTTCTTCAGAAAGGCATATTTAACATCATCCTATGATGAAATAAAAACATCTAATTCTTTGCAGCTTGGGGAGAAAGCAGATTGGTAGAATTGTTTGGGGTAGAAATTGTTTGATCTAAAATATGAAGAAGGATATGACTGAAAAAACCTTCTCATGTGTTCATGCACAAGTGTGTGTGCTATTATGTGATCTTGTGTTTTAGAGATTTTATAATAAATGTTAAGTTTTATTTATATAGGAGATAGATTGAAGAGACATAATTATTAACTTCTCATACTGCCATTTTGACACTTTTTAGTGCCAAAGTCACTAGTCTTCTTAATTTTTTTTTTCATATTTATTTTTGTGGAAAACCTGAAAACAGGGCTTAAATTTTGGAGACTTCCAACACAGTAGCTGTCAGTTGGTTTTTCTACTCAGCCCAATTCATTAGTTGCATTGTTGGTTATTTAAATTCCAGTTCCTGGAATAATTCAGTGTCTTTTGGACACCTAAGTAACATTAGACAATAGAGTACTAGTCTGGTAGAGTGAAATGAGTGTTAAATTTCTGCTACCAGCAATTTGTAAGACCTTGAATAAAAAATTTGACTTCTCCTTGTATCTAATTTCCAATGAAGGAGCTGATTTTTTTTTTTTCAAAGAGTGGAATGCTTTATTTTATTAGTCTCTAAGAACATGCTGAGTACATTTACTCTGAGGGACCCACTGGCACTTGTGCCTTCCTAGGTTAGTTCTGTTTCCTACTTGATTTTGCTTGCCATATTCAGAATAAGGAGTAGTCTTCTCTCTGTGTTCACTTGATGGTGGGCTGTTGTCATAAGATTCTGGAAAACCCTGTCTGTCATCCATCTTCATCTCACAATATAATATGGTAGTAGCTTCCTGCTCCAGTGTATTGGCGGATCGGGTCCAAAATGGGGCTCTCCCTGCAATAGACAGAGTAGAATCTTAGAGAGGATTCTGAAAGGTTTGAAGGGGACGGTTATCCTTGGAGGTAGGATGAGGGTGAGTGGATAGAGGGGGCACTGGCCTTGTAACTGTTTGTTGACTGGTGTCAAGTATACAGGCCATAGACTACTGTCCTGAGCCTGACTAGTGTTACCAGGCAGTGTCCCCAGACTGAGGCTTGGAGAAGTGTGTGGAGGGAAGGTGAGAGATGAACAGGTGTTCTGTCACTTGCTGATTGGAGGAGACAGTCCTCCTCATCTCCATGAAAATTACAGTAAAAGGGAAGGGAACAAGGAGGGCAAAGGAATGGTACAAATAACCCTTGACATCACAGAAGTGTCCAGGTCCTGTGGCCACAGCCACATAAAGAGACTCTTGTGTCTTCTAATGATCTTGGAAAAATCCACTCACTCAGATGGATTGTGGGGATGCTGTTGCCCTGGCCTCTGTGTCCATTCTCCTCCTGGAGTCCTGTGGGCTTTGCTAAGTCCAAGCCTGCTGAGAAAGAGAGAAGTGGTCTCCAGGGAGCAAGAGGCCTGGGCTCTGCTGCAGTCCCTGTCATTGGTTACATCTGGTTATAGAAATGAGACTGAGTCTACAGAGGTTCCACCCTTTAGTGTGAGAATAAGCCTGGAGGAACTGAGGCTCTACCCAGACCTTCCTTCCTACTGATCAGGGAATGTGCAAGTCAAAATCTGTTCTGTATTGAATGTGGGGAGAGATCCAGAATAACAGGTTCCTTCTCTTCATACCTGAGAGAGAGGAGATTATGCAAATAGCCAGACTAATTGCCTTCAAAAACTGCCTTCAAACAGAACTTTTGGAGACTGAAGGGATCTGGAAGGACTTATCAAGGAAGGCGTTGGCCAAAGTCTTTGTTCAGGGTTTAGACAAGGTGTGGTTTAAGGAAATATTTTGCTCTCTGTACTCATATTCTGTTTTTTGGTTTTTTTTTAATTTTTATTAAAGCTTTTTATTTTCAAAACATATGCATGGGTAATTTTCAATATTTATTCTTGTAAAACCTTATGTTCCAAATTTTTTCTTCCCTTTCCCTCACTCCTTCCCCTAGATGCAAGTAATGCAATATATGTTAAACATGTACAGCTTTTCTATACATATTTCTACAATTATTGAGCTGCACAAGAAAAATCAGATCAAGAAGGAAAAAAATGAGAAAGAAAACACAATGCAAGCAAACAACAAAAAGAATGAACATACTTATGCTATGATCCACACTCAGTCCCCACAGTCCTCTCTCTGGATGCAGATGACTCTGTTCATCACAAGACCATTGGAACTGGCCTGAATCATCTCATGGTTGAAAAGAGCCACATCTGTAAGAATTGATCATCGTATAATCTTCTTGTCATGTACAGTGATGTTATGGAAAGATTATTAGCAAAGATGCAGCATTGAATTAATAGCCAACAAAGATGTAGCATTGATTTAGTTAGGTGCAGCCTAAAAATTTTATTGTTTTGGTTTTTTAATTTCATCTTTATTGGTGGTGTAGTCACCCTTGTACCCTGTACAATGATCTCCTAGTTCTGATCATTTCACTCAGCATCAGTCCATGAAAGTCTCTCCAGGCCTCTCTGAAATCGTCCTGCTGGTCATTTCTTACAGAGCAATAATATTCCATGACATTCATATACCATAGTTTATTCAGCCACTCTCCAACTGATGGGCATCCATTCAGTTTCCAGTTCCTAACCACTACAAAAAGGGCTGCCACAAACATTTTTGCACATGTGGGTCCTTTTTCCCTTCTTTATAATCTCTTTGAGATACAAACCCAGTAGAAACCAGTATGCACAGTTTGAGAACTCTTTGAGCATAGTTCCAAATTGCTCTCCAGAATGGTTGGATCCATTCAGTTCCACCAACAATGTATCAATGCCCCAGTTTTCCCACATTCCCTCCAACATTCATCATTATCTTTTCCTGTCATTTTAGCCAATCTGACAGGTGTGTAGTGGTATCTCAGAGTTGTCTTAGTTTGCATTTCTCTGATCAATAGTGATTTGGAGCACCTTTTCATATGACTAGAGATGGTTTCAGTTTATTCATCTGAAAATTGTCTATTCACATCCTTTGACCATTTAGTAGTTGGAGAATGACTTGAATTCTTATAAATTTGAGTCAGTTCTCTATATATTTTAGAAATGAGGCTTTTATCAGAATTCTTGAATGTAAATTTTTTCTCCAGGTTTTATTGCTTCAGTCACTTTAGTTTCTTGGTGTCAGGGGGAAGTAAGCACCAATCCAGGCCTTAATCATTTTGAAGCTAAAATCTCACTGTCTAGCTGGGCTGCAGCCAGTTATCCCTTACGGGCATGCACCAAAGCCATGAATTCTGAGCTTCCAGTTGAAAAGGTAGCTGACCTATGGCTCAGGGGTAATGGCTTTCTCTACTATTCTTTTTCTTGCCTAAGATAGGACTTTTCCATAAATGACACATTCCAGGTTGGTACCTACTACCTGGACCTCCATGTCCATTTCCTTCTAGAAGATTGGGCTAAGATAAATCCATGTTAAGGAGCCCAGGATCTGGCAGCCTACCATCCTGCTCATGGGATTACAGACCTATGAATGGAAGTTGAATTAAATGACCTCTGAAGTCCCTTCTTGACAATTCCAATAGACAAGATGGAAAATGCCATCCACATTCAGAGAGAGAACTATGGAGACTGAATGTGGATTTTCATTAGTATTTTTACCTTTTTTAAAAAATTTCTTTGCTTTTTCTTTCTCATGGTTTTTCCTCTTTTGGTCTGATTTTTCTTGCACAGCATGACAGAAGCATGTTTAAGAGGATTATACATATTGCTGTCTTGGGGGAGGAGGGAGGTAAAGGAGGAAAGAAGAAAAATTTGGAACACCAAGTCTTATAAAAATTAATGTTGAAAACTATCTTTACCAGTATTTGGAAAAATAAAATACTATTGAGAGAAAAAGAATTGTTAAAAAGTCGCTTCTCGCTGGGCTTGTAAATATCAAAAATAAAATTGTATTTTTTATTCATTTAGGTCTCTACTATCATAATTGTTCTTTTAGTAATTTGTATACTTCCCATGTCTCCCCTAAGTAATCTATTAGCTCTCTGAGGGTGGGCATGATTTCTTAATTATCTTAATTAATGGTCTTTATATCTGTATAAGATTTATCTATTTTGGCACATGTGTGTAGAATTGAATTCTCCCTGGAAGAGTTACTAGTATATTTCATGCAAGGAGCCTCAGATGTGCCAATCATTTACTACATCCAGATTCTATACTTCTGGAAAGAAAGTCTGGCAGTGGGAGTTGGTTACTTAGCCTAT
The DNA here is from genome assembly GCA_023553655.1 of Myrmecobius fasciatus. Taxonomy (NCBI): domain Eukaryota; kingdom Metazoa; phylum Chordata; class Mammalia; order Dasyuromorphia; family Myrmecobiidae; genus Myrmecobius; species Myrmecobius fasciatus. Next base: position 418,571 of record JAJPUD010000341.1, on the reverse strand, counting down.
AAAGTCAAGGTGAGGAAAAAGAACTTGATAATTCATAAAGTCATAGATGGGCTTTTTGAGACTAGGCTTCTAACCCAGTGGTGTTGGTTCTGTAATGTTTCTTAAATAATAGGCTTGTGCATTTGAATAACTTTTACAGGTAGATTTTTCTTGAAAGATTTTAAAATTTGTTTCTTTCTTTTCATTTTGCAAGCCGGGAGAGCTGATAATTTCATTGCCTGAGGAATGCTTGCTCACTACAGACACTGTAGTTAAAAGCTACTTGGGAGATTATATTACTAAGTAAGTAATAATACATATTTTCCCTTAGTGGAAGTTTTGTTTTTTTAGTAGTTCTTAATAGCATATTTGTCAGGTTAGAAAATTTGACCAATTGTACAGCTCTTGAACCTTAAGTTGTGATTATAAAAAGTTGTAACGATCCAGATTTAGAGATAAAAGGGTATTTAGATTCTATTCCATTTTATAGCTGAGGAACCGAGGCACATGGAATGACTTTGTTGTTGTTCAGTTGCTTCTAACTCTTCCCGACCCCAATCTAAGATACTTGTTTGTGAGAAAGATATTTGCCATTTCCTTCTCCAGCTCATTTTACAGATGAGGAAACTGAGACAAAAAGTGACTTGCCCAGGGTCACACAGCTAGTGAGTGTCTGAGACCAGATTTGAACTCAGGAGGGTGAGTCTTTGTGACTGTAGGCCCAGAATTCTATCCACTGTGCCACTTAGTAGTGACTGAAAATTATTCAGGGGTGTGATAAGGGCCACTGCCTCCTCACCTCGCCCTTCAGTTAATCAGAGACTTGTCTCGGGCGAGGCAAAAAGTAATTTGTTGCTTTCTCATGAGAAGGGACACACATAGTCTCCACCAGAATTGTCAGCAAGGGAGTGCAAGGGTGGGCAGTTCTCAGCAAGTTTATGCAGACCTTAAAGCAGAGTTCTCACCCACCCCCTGGCTCTTCGTCACATTGGCTGGACTTCTGTGGGAGCTTTCTCCAGCAACAAAAGAGAGGAAACAAAGGGATTTGCTCCGAACCAGAAAGGGGAAGGGGATTGGTAGGGGAAGCTAGTTCAATATAACAGGATCTTGTGGCAAATCAGCTTCCTCTTAGTCACAGGAGGGGAGCTATGGTGCAAGATGAATGTATCCAGGAGGCTTCTGCCTGGAAAGCCGGGGGCAAACACAAGATTCTTTTCAACTATCAGGCCATTCCTCCATCTCAGAATCCACTCCCTGCCCTTATGGAGTTCACGTTCTTACCTTCTTTTGGAGGAGACAACGTTCACTTTGATCACCCACCCATGTCCCTGTGGATTTCAAACCTCCTATTCACCCTTCACACTGTGGAAACTGAACAAGGCCCATCCATCTCTCTTGATGACTAAAAAGGGATTCCCCCTTTAGAGCCCCTCCCCCTTTTTTACACCTTTCCTCTAATTCTTCTATTTTCCCTTCTATTAGTCTTTCCCTTTTTTTCCCCCCCTTTCCCTCCCACTTCCCTATAAGGTGAGACAAGTTTCTTTCTGATACCAAATATGTCTGATATTCTCTTTTAGAGCCTGATCTGATGAGAGTAAGAATCACACAATGCTCATCCCCTTCCCTTCTTTCCCTCAAATGTAATAGGTCTTCTTTGCCTCTTTGTGAAATGTAATTTCCCTTATTTTACCTCCTTTTTCCTCTTTTTCCAGTATGATCCCTTTTCTACCTCTAGTTTCTTTTTCATATTATCAAAATAAAATCAAATTCTACCCACATTCTCTAAGTATACCCATAATAGAAATATAGTTCTCAAGAGTTCTTTCCTTTTTACTTTTTTATGCCTCTCTTGAGTTCTGTGTTTGGAGGTCAAATTTTTTGTTCAGTTCTGGTCTTTTCATTAGAAATAGGTAAAATTCACCTATTTCATTAAATGTCCATCTTCTTCCCTGAAAGATAATGCTCATTTTAGCTGGATAGTTTATTCTTGGCTGTAATCCAAGTTCCTTTGCATTTTGGAATATCTGATTCCAGGCCCTTCAATCCTTTAAGGTGGAAGCTGATTCATCCTGGGTGATCCTAATTGTGGTTCCACAGTATTTGAATTGTTTCTTTCTGGCTGTTTGTAATATCTTTTCCTTGATGCAATAATTCTGAAATTTAGCCACAATATTCTTGAGGATTAATTTTGGGGTCTTTTTCAGGAGGTGATCAGTGAATTCTTTCAATGGCTATTTTACCTTCTGATTCTAAAATATCAGGGCAGTTTTCTTTTATGATTTCCTATAAGATAGTGTCTAGATTCTTTTTTTCATCATGACTTTCAGGAAGTCAATAATCTTTAGCTTGTCTCTCCTAAATCTGTTTTCCATGTCAGTTGTTTTTCCTAGAAGATATTTCATATTTTCCTCTATTTTTCATTTTTTTTTGTTTTTGTTTGACTGATTTTTTTTCATTTTATTAAAGCTTTTTATTTGCAAAACATGTATGAGTAATTTTTCAACATTGACCCTTGCAAAGCTTTCTGTTACAAATCCCCCCCCCCAGTCCCCACCCTTAGAGGGCAGGATATCCACTACATGTTAATTATATTAAAATACTTGACAAATCGAATATGTGTATACATATTTTTACAGTTATCTTGCTGTGCAAGAAAAATCTTATCTACAAGAAAAAAAAATCTTAGAAGGGAAACATAATGCAAACAAACATCAATAGAGAGCATGAAAATGTTATGTTGTGGTCCACATTCAGATCCCTCTCTCTGGGTGGCTTTCTTCCTCACTGAACAATTGGAACTGGTTTGAAACATTTCATTGTTGAAGAGAGCCATGTCCATCAGAATTGATCATCATATAGTCTTCTTGTTGCCATGTATAATGATCTCCTGGTTCTGCTCATTTCACTCAGCATCAGTTCATACAAGTCTCTCCAGGCCTCTCTGAAATCATCCTGCTGGTCGTTTCTTACAGAACAATAATATTCCATAACATTCATATACCATAGTTTATTCAGCCATTCTCCAATTGATGGGCATCCATTCAGTTTCCAGTTTCTAGCCACCACAAAAAGGGCTGCCAGAAACATACTTGAACACGTGGGGCCCTTTCCCTCCTTTAAGATCTCTTTGGGATATAAGCCCAATAGAAACACTGCTGGGTCAAAGGGTATGCAGTTTGATAACTTTTTGAGCATAGCTCCAAATTACTCTCCAGAATGGTTGGATCCATTCACAGTTCCACCAACATTGTATCAGTGTCCCAGTTTTCCCACATTCCCTCCAACATTTGTCATTATTTTTTCTTGTCATCTTAGCCAATCTGCCAGGTGTGTAGTGGTATCTCAGAGTTGTGTTTGACTGATTCTTGAAGTCTTATTGATTCATTCACTTCCATTTGTTCAGTTCTAATTTTTAATGTATTATTTTCTTCAGTTACCTTTTTTTAGCTCCTTTTGTAATTGGCCAATTTAATTTTTTTGTTCATTGCAGTCTTTTCCCATTTCACCAATTTTGTTTTCAGTGAATTGGTATCTTTTTTATATTTCTTTTATAGAGCATTATATGCTTTTTACATTCCTTCTTGCAATGATCTCATTTCATTTCCCCATTTTTCTTCTAACTCTCTTTTAAGATCCTTTATGCAATCTTCCAGGAAAGCCTCGTGACATGGGAACCAGCTCATGTCTCCCTTTGGGGATTCTTCTGGAGTTGCTTTGCCTTTAGGAATCTCAGGATCTGAGGTCTGTTCTCTCTCTCCATCGAAGCTGTCTATGGTGAGAGTTCTTTTTTGTTTTTATTCGTTTTTTCAAGCTTGAGGTCTGTCCAAAGCAAAGGAGTGACAGCTGCTTTAGTTTGCCCCGGGGTAGTTCTGCTGATTGTTTTCCAGGTCTGGGTAACAGCAGCTAGGTCCCGTGTTCTTCTGGGGCTCAGTGGTTTACAATTTGTCTTTTGCAAAAGGCAAATCTGCCAAACCACCTGCTTGCAGCCAGGACAGAGTGGCCTAAGAGGCTCAGAGAAGCTTCCAAAGTGCCTGGAAGCTACAACACTGACTCCTGCCCCAGCTCTTTGCCCCAGGCTCCCCGTGCTGCTGTCTGGGCTTGGCAGACTGCCCCTCCCTACTCCCCCCACCAGACTGAAACAGACCTGTTCTGAAGCTCCTCCAAGGTAACTTTTGCTGGAAATGTGTTGTACTCCAAGTATTTTTTTTTTTGGGGGGGGGGGTTTGACTCCAAAACCAGTTCAGAGGCTTAATCTGATGTTGGTTTGACAGAAAGATCAGAGGAGGTCACAGAGTCGTGTCTGCTCTCTGCCATCTTGGCTCCACTGCCCATCCATCTCTCACAGAGGTATTCAATCTTACGCTAGCATTAATGGTATGAGACTCAATCCAATTGAGCAGAGATATATGCATCAAGCACATTACTGGTGTGACAGTAAGTAGAATAAATATAAGATGAATGTTAGTTAAGGAAAATAAACCTCAAAATCTGAAGTAGTTTGAGAAAGAAACCTGTTAGGTGGTTTGGTAGAGGTGCAAAGTCAGAAGGGGGCTCCTCTGAAGCTGAGAGGTTTCCGAGAAAGACATCTGCTAATAGTTAAACTATTTAGTAGAGAGGGTAGTTCTGGTGCATTGAGATGTACAACAATAAGCATCAACATTCAAATGAAGATCACTGAGAGAGAAGTATAAACATCTGAAATTAGGGAACCCAAAAACATCTTTGTGGCTGCAAAGGGATGTCTGACCCACTAACTGGGCTGAGAGGTCTGGAAACCACCACTGCTGCCAGTGTTTTTGTCATCCCCAAGGCCTACTGCTGGTTAGCTGGGGCACAGCCTGCACCAGATTGTGCTCCATACCTTTCTGGCATGTGATTTAATACATCTGAAAAAGACAGAGATTTTGTTAATACCGTGACAAGTCTCATTAATATTTATTGGCCTTTTAAAGTAATAATAATTCTCTTCATGTATTTAGTCACATGATTAAAGAAGTGATTTTTGACTCTTACACATTAAGTATATTGAAATATACTTAAATTCTCAACAAATTCTCAACAAAAAAAATTCTCCTACAAATTTTAGGCTTGTCATATTCAGATATAGTCCATTCCTACCCCTTTAGTACAGGGTTGTGGTAGAATATTTCAGATTTCAGATTCAAGAAGGGCAAAGAAAAATGTATTTGATAATGGGAAAGAAGAAATTATCTTTATTTGACTCTAACCCTAAACTGAGAATGTGTTGTCTGAAGCCTTGAGAAGGGAGTGTACCCTTGTGTTTTAAGGATGCATTGTTAAAAATTAGGTAATAGTAGATTCCAATGTCACTTAGCTGTTGTACTTGATGGAAAGTTACAGTGACCTTCATGTAATAGAACTCTTTGGTCCCCTGGTCTTTGTGGGGGGGAGGGCCTGGCTTAGAAAACCCTGAATTTCCTGACAACCCCTCCCCACATTCTTTCCACCTGGCCTCAGGAAATTCCTAAAATAATCCTTACCTTCAAATCATTTGGAGATCTTGAATAATCACCACCTATTATTGATCTGGAAATTAGTCCTATTCATCTGGAGATGGCTCCCTAGCCCCAGGCCATAGAAAGTTAAATAAAATTGAAACCTTTATCCCAAATCTTGGCTATTTTCCTAATCAGGATCCCAGCCCACTGAGAAAGAGGTGCTCAGTGAAAATAAACCCATTTTTGCCAAAATCTCACTTGGAGATTGAGACTTCAAATTCTTTTGCAAAACCTGTGACACTAGCCTGGGGACCCCCATCGCTGTTAGGGTATCTTCACCTCTCAATAATCTCACACATTACTAGCCATGGAGTTAGTACCATGGAGGCTTGTCCTTTGGGGATGACATCTTGGATATCTATCAGTATCTGCTTATGTCAGATAGCTGGTATTTAATAAGTGCCTACTACTGTGCCAAGCAATGGGCTAAGGGCATGAATACAAGCCAAAAGGAAGCCTGCCTTCAAGGAGCTTACATTCTAATATAGAAGAGAGCATGTAAAAGAGAGATGAAAATGGGTGTGAAGTCTGGAACATAAGGAAGGAGTGATTGGGTCCTTTCCCTAAAATGAAGGTTCCAGGAACAATTTACCAGCAGAAGAAGAGACCCACAGGGGTGGGGAAGGAGACAGCTGAGTTATGTGGTAAAGTCTGGAGAGTGAGGCTGGCTAGAAAGACACAGCATAAGTAAATCTGACTCTTTTACTTGAGGTTGTAGCTGCTATTTGTCAGTTTTTTCCCCCACCTCCATTACATTTGGTTCTGCAGAAGCTGTGGAGGAATCAGTTGCATATATAAATACCTATCCTTTTCTGGGCAACTAGATGGTTCAGTAGATAGGGGGCCTGACCTGAGTCAGGAAGGTCTGCATTTAAATTCAGTCTCAGATGGTGACTGTGTGGTTCTCAGTTTCCTCATCTGTAAAATGGCTGGAGAAGGAAATGGCAAACCACTCCAGTGTTTTTGACATGAAAACCCCAAATGGGGACAGGCAGAGTTGGGCATGACAGAAATGACTGAACCACAACAAATCCTGTTCTGAAAGGAGGGCCTTGTAAAATGAATCAAACCCTGATGTATATTTTCATGAGCCTTGACTAATGCCATAGTATTGAATATATACTACCAGGTGGCCCACTTCAAATGAAGGGAAATAATTTCTAAGAGGGAACAGATTCTGTTAACTGAAATAACACTGAAATGAGAGAATTAGCCTATTTCATAATTTATACAAAAAATTAATTGATTTTTCAAAATCTTTACTTTTAAATAGGTGGACTCCTCCCATATCTCCCTTGCTGGCCCTGTGCACTTTTTTAATTTCAGAAAAAAATGCAGGAAATAAGTCTCCCTGGAAGCCATACTTGGACGTTTTACCAAAAGCCTATACTTGTCTTGTTTGTTTAGAACCTCAAGTGGTGAGACTTCTACCTAAACCTTTAAAAATACAAGCCCAAGAGCAGAAGGCACAAGTTCAGGAATTGTTTGTTTCTTCAAGAGGATTCTTTTCTTCTCTCCAGTCTTTATTTGCTGAGGATGTGGAACACATTTTTCACTATCATGCGTTTCTTTGGGCTTGGTGTACCATTAACACCAGAACAGTGTACATGAAACATGCACAGAAGAAATGTCTTTCAGCAGAGCCAGATGTGTATGCTTTAGCTCCATATTTAGATCTGTTGAATCACAGCCCAGGAGTTCAGGTAAGAAATGTAGTTTGCTTTTTATGAGGAAGACCACCATGCATGTAGAATTTGACTTTGTGTAGTAGGTGGAATAAAAAAAATTAATCAACACAAATTTATTAAGTGCCTACTATGTGCCAGGCTTGGTGCTAAGCATTGAGAATACAAAGAATGAAGCAGTCCCTGCTTACAGTGAGCTTAGGTTCAAATAAAGGAGACATCAAATGCATTTAAATATAGATATAGGTTTCTATATATGTGTATGTATATCCACATATGAATTATATGTGCTTGTATTCTCCATATGTATATTTATATATAGTATAAATATAAAGTAAATACAAATATATTCAAAATAGTTAACTACAAGGTAGTTTGGGAGAGGGGGCATTTAACCTAGTTGGGACTTTTGAAGAAGTCTTTTTTCAGAAGATAATGCTTAATCTGTGTTTTGAAGAAAGAAAGAGTTTCTTGAGGGGCAAAAATAAAGATGAAAGTTTATTTCAGGCATGTAGGATAGTGTGAGGGACAGCCTGGTTTGTAGAGTGTGAGACGGAATAATGTCTAATGAGGCTGAAAAGATAGGGTGTGCTGAGATTGTATAGGGCTTTACAAGCTAAACAGAAGGGTTTATTATGTTTTCTAGAGACAACCACAGGTCACTAGAAGTAATTGAGTAGGGGAGAAATGTCAGACCTACTTCTAAGGAGAATTAGTTACTTCGGCAGCAGTTTCTAGGATGAATTCAGAGACTGGAGAAGGACTTGTGGCAGGGAGACCAATTTGGAAATTGTTAATAGACAAGATGATAATTGAGGTTGGAACTAGAGTGATAGCTGGAGAGAAAGGGGCAGAGGCAAGAGATACTGTAGAGATAGGAACTGCAAGATTTGGCGCCTGCTTGTGTATGTGGGATGCCAAGAACTGTGTGTATCTAAAAGCGTGCTGCTTTCTCTTTCTAAAAAGCTCTTCTTCCACATGACTCTTTGTGTCTCAAGTGCCTCATGCTGCTCAGAGCCCCCACTTGAAGCAATTTAGTGCTGCTCAGCAGTGCACCATGTTCCAAAATAATTCTTTAATTATTCTTCCCTTTTCCTGGATTCCCCTATTGAAACTGTTTCCTTATGTGTGCTGCCTATTACAGCTAGTCTTTAGGAAGAAAGAAATTTCTTTGTACTAGTGACCACTTAGGTATAAATAACTAGTTTGTAGTTTGATATGTGAACATAATTGATGGGGTCAGGTTACCTGTAGTCAGGATAGGGAGTGAACAGACCTGATGATGCTGAACAGAGCTGCTTTATGATACTATTCAGATTTTTAATATAACTACAGAGTGCTTTGTGATTTGTAAAGTATTTTCCTTACAGCTTTTTGAGGTTGGTACTTTTAGATAAGATTCTTTGGTCTTTTAAATAAAGTGGTCAATAAAGTACCAGTATTAAGATGGAGAGTGAGTGGAAAAGAGAATGACTGTTGATTTGTATGATTCTGGTATTGTGTGTGTGGTATTCTGGAAAAAAACACTGGATTCACAGTTAGAAGACTTGGATTTAAATACGGACACTTTGCTCATCTGTAATTGGGGGTAAATTATGCTTGCATTATTGATCTCATAGGGTTTTTGTGAGGAGAGGGTTTTGTAAACTTTAAAGTGTTATATAAATATATTATTCCATCTCTTGATTATTTCATTCACAAGGTAGCAGAATTAAGTTAGGTATTATGAGTATCTGAGTCCTTGCCAATCCTCAGCTTTCATGAATCTTTGAGATTTTCTCTTTATTTACTTCTCCTAGCTAGCTAGCATTTAATAGTACCTTAAAGTTTGCAAAATGCTTTACAAATATTGTGAATATTATTATATCATCTGATCTTTACAACAGCCTTGAGAGGTATACCGGTCCTATTATTTATCTCCATTTTACAGATGAGGAAATTATGGCAGACAAACTAAGTGACTTGCTCAGGGTCATGTAGCTAATGAGTATCTGAGATCAGATACAACGTTGGGTCTTTGACTCCTGATTCCTGAGCTCTATCCTAACTCCCTCTGTTCTGAACAGCGCCCACAGTTGGGTGATAATCAAGTATCTTAAAATCGTCTGCTTAGAGTAAAAACATTTTAAAGAAGACATTTTGTTACTATGGAAAACATTCATGGATGATGATCTCATCTCTTGTATTTGGCAGCTCACCAGTATGTAGCTAATGATGATACCTCTGTATACATACTCCTATAACTTTGCATGTTTCCCAGCATGTTTTTTCTTACATGATCTCCTTGTAACTGTCAATGAGGTAGGCAGAACAACTTCATTCTCAATGAGCATAGCATTTAATCACACTTGTCTTTTCCACCTAAACCACTGTTTTCATCTTTGGTAACTTCAGTATTCACATTGATGCTTCTTCATACATTCTTATTTCCCACTTCATCATTTTCTTTTCCACACTATTACTACTACTACTACTACTACTACTACTACTACTACTACTACTACTA